>JANKOD010000006.1:23992559-24008879 GCA_026284645.1 Erythroxylum acuminatum
GCTCGTCTGTGCTAGGGTTTTGGGTGATGGGTGGAAGACGAATCTGGGGATCATAGTGCGTCAACGGAAGGGCGGCGAGTAATCGCAAGCCCATTCATTGTAGTGCAAGTGCCGCGACAGCGGCTACATCAGGATTTGTTGCTGCCGCCTGACTGATCTGAGTATTTCTGGACGTGGTGCCCTGACGCCCGGCCCCACGGTAGGCGCCAACTGGTTCTATCTGATTTTACTGAGGCTGGGCGCCGTTGCATGGATCCATGATTTAGATTGACCTTAGCTGTGGAATACCTGCAAAACAATAGAAGGCACGCGGGGGTTAATTGCCGGCAAGCCCCTCCGACGCTCAAGTCAGTCTTTTGGTAAGGGTTTTTGGTGACTATGAGGAGAGAGTATTAAGGTTCTAATGTCGTACCCGCGTCATGAAGAAGTAGTGAATTTATATTGTGAATACCTACCGGATTAGGTCACTATCTATGAATGGGCCGATCGGCCCACATGTCGTTCTATGCCTAAGCCTGGGCCTAGCACAACCGACCCAACCAGAATTGTTTACCTTCCAAGCTTTAAATTCAAGTGACTTCTCATCATGAAGCTTTATGATGTCGCCATTAACAAACCCAAGTTTATACTTTGCTTCAAAGGCCGTTATCGTTGAGTCTTGCCTAATTTCATAGTTCTCTACGCCAGTGAGAACATATTTGTTTATCACTACTAATGTGAATGAGGGATGCATATAGTATATGGATGTGGGGTCTTAAAGGAATTCACCGTTAGTTTTCCTCCTCCACCATTAGTGCCTTCGCCGTCCTTGTCGACCATTTTTGTTAGCCGGAGGATCTTTAGTCTTTCTATGATTTAGGTTGAAGGTTAAACGTTTATATGGGCTCTGATACCCTGAGAATTTTGAGCCGGGTAAAAACGTTCTTTACATTAATCACAAAGCATGCCTTTATATAGGCTACATATCTTGGGCTACAAGCAATACAACTCATATACAGGTCATATTACAAGTCCTATACAATCTCCTATTATATCTCAACCTTCTCCGAATAGGATTGTACTGGCAGGTAATCTCCTTCAGGTGTTGACAAAACTTCCGTTTGTCTGCACCATGCGCATTCTGAAACAAAGCGTTCGTAGTAATAAGTAAAAAAAAAAATCAAAAAGAGGAAGAAGCTACTGGAAGGTTAGCTATGGCATATGGGAGTAGCGGCTCCAAGCGTTGCATCACTGTCCATAACGTTTAACTTGCAATTGATGTGGCTGCCATGCTTCCAAGAAGTATGGATTAATGGTTATAGTGAGTATCTGAGAATAGGAAGGTTTGACCCTCTAAAAATGTCCCAGGATTCCCTTTTTGTCTCTTACATGACCCCCCGGTAAAATCCTATTCCTCAACCGTAAAATTTTAGGGACAAAGGACCACATGTTTTCTCGCAAACCTCCCTCCCAATGCCTAACAAGTAGTTCTATCAATTCGTATCATACGGCCGATATTATTCCGTGTCGCCGGGAATTGGATAAATACAACTGATAATATGCAAGGAAAAGGAACTAAGTGCAACTGCCTGATGACAATATGATTGGTACAACACTATTTACAAAATGCCATACTTCCTAGTTTAAGAAACAATTGAATTACACTAGAAAACTTTATTAAAGTATACATAATTTGACTATGGCAATGCGTCCAAAACTAGCAGTAGAGAGGAGCTGAATAACCATTAATACATAGGCCAGTCAAGAAAGTATGTTGAATAGCTACCTATGCAGCATTAGCAACCTTGATGAAAACATCCTCCAAGGTGGTGTCGGACAAGCCCCAGGCGAACACAGGGAATCTTCCTTTAGCAATCTCTACTGCATGAAATACGTCTGCAATTCTGACCTCATGTTTCGGTATTTCAAACTTTTGTGTTCCAGAGGTATGGTAAGTCCTTTCAGCATTAGGAGATAGCTGCTGTACCATATTTGCAACCTCCACCTCATGCTCCGCAGATGTTGTCATGGTAAAAACGTAAGATCCTCCATATCTGGCCTTCAGCTGTTTCATTTTTAATGTAAAATGTCACATGCCAGAAATTGACAATCAACTGTCATAAGAAATGATGGTGACACCATTTTGTTGTCATAAGAGAATAATGCAGGTTATGTGACAAGAAGTTAAGATGCTAAGGCACCCTTTTCAATTTAAGGAAAACACTTCCATCAATGAAACTATAAGCAAATATTCAAATGTATTGCACCGTTACCTCTTTAGGGTTTCCTATGCATTGTAGGCTTCCATCAACAAAAATTCCAAGTCGATCACAAAGAGCCTCTGCCTCTTCCATTGAATGTGCTGAAAATAGTCGTGGTAATGCAATATAAACAACTTGGAACTTCCCAGTTGCTCACAACCAAAATATTTACCCACATCCCAACCACATTCACACACACACACGCAAAGAGAAGAGGGGATACTTGTGAGAATAATTGCCCGGTCCTTCTTCGCACGCTTCACTACATTCCATAAATTGCTCCTTGAAGCTGGATCTAATCCAGTACTAGGTTCGTCCATGAAAACAACCTAGAAAGTTTTCGATATGTCAGGAGACAGACCAATTTAAAAATATAATTATCCAGCTGCATAAAGCAAAGAATGCAAGAAAGAGATCTACATACTTTGGGGTCTCCAATTAGTGAAATGGCAACACTCAGCCTCCTCTTCATGCCTCCACTATACTTCCCAGCATGTTTATCCGCAACTCCACCATTAAATAAATTTACACTTCTAAGAGATTCTTCAACTGCCTATGGAAGTAGAGTACAAAATAAAAAAGTGAAGCTCAGAAGTAATCCACCCAGGCAGGGCAAGTGCTCCACAACAATAATAATTGCCACTTACCAACTACTGTATTCTTATAGAATTAATTCAAGCAGTTATTATGGAGTAAATCCATGCAGTCCAACAGATCTTTTACGGTTTTTCATTTCCTCTTCCCTATATGAAATTCTGAAATGTCTCTCTGACTACGTGATTCATCTTACTTCCGTACACAATTTACCAAACATAATTAGGAAAATTAACCCAATTGACACAACGAAAATTAGAAAGAAAAAAAAAAGGTAACGACCTACCTGTGTCAATGCAGAACCTTTTAGGTTTTTAAGTCTGCCATAAAATAGCAAGTGCTCCCTCCCGGTTAAAGTTTCCCAAAGCAAGCTATGAATTGTCAAAAAATGAACGGCATATGACTACGAAGAAGTTAGTAAATTGTTGTAAATTTTTTCAAAACTCTGGCTTACTCATGCTGTGGGCATACCCCCATGCAAGTATAAATACAATCTATCTGAGTCTGTAAATCCAAACCCTGAACATATGCTGTCCCCGAGGTTGGCTTTGTGAGACCAATCATCTGATTAGAAGATAAGGTCATAAGGAAGTGCAAAAACTTGTATATTTCAAATTAGAGAA
This sequence comes from Erythroxylum acuminatum, assembly GCA_026284645.1. NCBI lineage: Eukaryota > Viridiplantae > Streptophyta > Magnoliopsida > Malpighiales > Erythroxylaceae > Erythroxylum > Erythroxylum acuminatum. Next base: position 23,996,017 of record JANKOD010000006.1, read on the forward strand.
AGTAATAAAAACCTAAAGATCAATCCTTGTTAGATTAAAGTTCTCAAAGGGCAGGATATTATCCAGTAAAGAACTGCAAAAGGAAACAGAGAGAACAAACAAGTGAATGACCTAAAAGGAAGATAATGCAATTCTATGTGACATACGAGAAGGTGTGGCAATATCCAGATAACACCAACCAACCCAACCCATCCCCTCCCCTCCCCGGGCAAATCATAAGATCCTTCTTAACCAAGACCAGGACAAAGGGTTTTAACATTTAGTAGACTACATAACTAATTAGTTTCTACAACTTTTACGGTATGCTAGCAGGGGAGATGGGTTTCCAAATGCTTGAAACAGATTTGTTCACTCATCACTAATCCAAATCAACTAAACAACAAGGGATCAATGATGACTGACCATACTAATAAAAGAGGTTTTCCCTGCACCATTTGGACCAAGCATACCAAAGCACTCTGCTCGAGGCAAAGCAAGAGATAATCCTTTGACTGCAACTTTCTCCGGGTTTCCATCTCTACCTGGATACACCTTCTTGAGGTCATGGCAAATAATTCCATGAGTATTGCTTGACTCTAGCAGTAACTGCTCAACCTTTTCCCTCTGCCAAAAAACAAAAAATGAAGGTTTTGGCCAAAACAATTTGACATGGATACAAGGACATTGGTGCTCTAGTGTTGGAGAGACCAAACTGCAAGATTCCAGAATTAACTAATATTGACACATGTTTAAGCTCTTATTAATGATCAAAATAAAACTAAAGGGAATAACAACCTAACCCTTTTTTCGTGATAAACAATTATCATGCCACCCACTTCAGTAGACATTTGTTTTTTCCAAAATCATGAAGAAGATAACCATTAACTATTGTCCAGGAAACAATAGATTTAAACGGAGAGCAGAAATGTAAATTCAACTTTCTACTAGTATAAACAAACAACTAAATATTCAATGGCAAGAATAGTATGAACTATCCTGCAGATCCATCAGAATACCAAAAGCACCAGCAGCAACTGTAGTAGGAATAGACATCAGGACAGATTACCTCCTGACTGACATCTGGTTTATCCATATTAACAAAAACTTTGGATCCCTGCCTTTGCAAACTAGGCTTCCGAAGAAATGATGACTTTTTGTTGCGAAAGCTGTTCAAGAAGAACAGAGGATTTTTTCCACTTCCAGATGACAAAACTTGGTCCACGTAATATGAAGCAAAAAGTACCAATAACCACTCAACAAACATGATCACCAACACATCTTTCATCCCATTCATATGATCATTCAAGTTTTTCCACTTCATCCCACTAGTCCCAAGCAAATTCCCAGTGAAAGCATATTGCCCAAACTCATACAACCCACGGTATAGAGAGAAACCAGGATAAAACTCCATCACAATGATCCAGCCTCCTATAACAATAGGAAAAAGTACCACAACGAGTTAAGTCAGTGATAAAAGTTGGAATAAAGGTCAGTTTGTAAGTGTGTATGCAGGTGTGTCCAAAAAAAAAAAAAAACCAACCAAGAGACTACTTACAGCACTGACTATTAGGTAGTTAATTTGTAAAGTAATAACTGGCAATTACACAAGTATCTCAAAGTCATTTCTGTATCAGTTATTCTAAAACAAAATCTTAATTTTTAAGGGCAGTCAAAACAACAGTCCTGTCTGCTAAAGATTTTTAAGGAAAACAACTGAGAAGGAATGTATCTGGAGATTCAGGCATGGCATCAGTCGTTTGCTCAACAGTGCCCATAAAAAAGTTCCAACTGATGGAACAGGAATTTTGATTTACAAACTTTGCTACTTACTGGGAAATGATGAATCTTCAACGAAGTTCTGGAAAAGAAAGCCTCCTAAGAGCCCAGTTCCAAAGACACATATAGTGGCTACAACTGTGCCCAGCAAAAGGCAACCGTCACAAACACGAATACTAAGATAATTGATAAAAGTTTCATTAATGAAAACAGTAATGTCACTAAAAACCTGTAGAAGTCTTAAAATCTGAGAAGAAAGTAGCCATCAGGAAAGCCACAGAAATTTGCAGGTTTATATAGATAAAATAAAATACAAATTGGATGCCGTAGTCATTCATCCTGAAGAATTTCAAACCTGTAATTCAACTGAATCAGAAAGTTGAAACAAATACAAGTTGAGAAAGAACAAGAGACTAGAATTTACCTATAGCAGAGCCAAATGTTACAAAAACAAAGATGTACATCATAGATAGGGAAAGAAAATATAAGTATGTGATCAACCAATAAGGTCCATCACCAAGACCGTGCATTTTCATCATGATCCTCAGCTTTTTTTGTTTCTCATAAACCACAGATGTAAGAACCACCTACAGCACAAACATCAAATACGGGAGATCAAACATCTGGAAAGATGACTCGTTATCCGAGCTACTTCCTAATAACATGTGGTTCCCCAATTTTTCAGTTGTCAGATAAATATAGTCTAATAAGAGGAATCTTCGAAACGGAGCTAAGTTTGATGAATTCATCAAATATTATAGAATCGGGATGCCGGATGTTTAACATAATAAAAATCGTAACAAACATTCAGAAGCCTCAGGAAATTTTACTTTCTAAGAGATAAGGATGTTGCTGGAAGAAAGCCATGTAAACTCTAGCCATGTTATAAAATGTCTCTAACCTCAAGCTCAGTCCTACCTCATTGTTGGTTGATTGAAGATTCTAATTGTATGATTCTTTCCGTGTGTGCTACATAGCAGTGATTTTACAGAAGCATCTACACCCGATGGTGGGATATTAGCACATGCAAACGGATAAATCAGTTGCCAAGAAACATCTTACTAAACTTGATGACTCTTTAGCAAGAATATTGGTAAGAACTAGCATAAGTGATGCCACCTTGGCTTTCAACACTTAATAGGGAATAAAGGTAGTTATCACCATCTGGGCTATGCAATCAAAGATTTTCATAACAATTTTTAAAGAATGCAAGCTCTAAGATGGTAACAAAAAACTGTTCACAAACTTACAGGGAACAGTTGTAGAACAACCCATGTAAAGAAAAGTGTGCCAATAAGGGATGCAATATCCAGTCTGAGTTCGCTAGCAGGTTGAGGCATTTCTTTGACATAGTCAAATAGAATTCGAGTACTAGGTCCTTTTAGCAACAGGAGGTAAGCATTCGATGCCTGTGGATATAAAAGTATAAATTTCATCATATATGTTGGCTGATATAGAATGGCAAACTCAAAAGCAAGGAAAGAAGTAAAAAGACAAAACAACATAGAAAGAATATGTTATCGAAGAATTAATGTATATACAAATGCAAGAAACCAATTAAACATTCAAATATAAAACAACATAGATACAGCTCACAGACTTCAGTATATTATATTCATAAGTGCATCCTTGTTTTGGAAGTGAAAATTCACAGATTAGATGGTACAGTGGTACCTGCAGCATAACAATTGGTAATGGATACTGATTGCAGAAAACAAGAGGGAGAAAACTTATCAAGCAAAAAAATAGCACCTCCCTCGTAACAATAGGCAACTTTTGCAAAAGAAATGTTGCAAAAACTGTTGAAAAATTTTGAAGAAAATAATAAAGAGCAACCAGCAATTTCAAGAGATAAGCAAATAAAATAGAAATTATAAAAAGAAAAAAGAAAAAAGGAGCAGTATTCATGAAAAGTTGAAAAGAAAAAACCTACATTAGAATAGCTGATAACTTTGAAGATGTCGAGGACATAGAATATCAATTATTTTTGAAGCCCAAGTACTAGGTAATGTTGCAAATTCAAGAAGGAAACACCCAAGATTCAAGCCTCAATGCTGAAAGTATTAGATAATATTAATAAAAATTGAACATCATCTCATACCAGGTTCACTGAGCGTGGAATCCGGAGCAAGTTAAAAACCTGACCACTATTGTCTTTATAAGTTGCATTGTACCAGATGCTCATATTGAAGGTATTTTGGTCAGTGTTTAAGAAATCATAGGCTGCAAGAAATTAAAATTATTATGATAAAGGATGCAATTATAAATCACAGGAAATGTGATGACAAGTTAAGGAAGGTCCACCTGCTAGTATCTCATTGATCTTCCCCTCTGAATTTCCTTGGCGATAACCTTTGTAAAGTTCTTCATTCACCTCAGCAGAACTATTTCGCCACAAATTTAAGCCTTCAACACATATTACCTCTACATTTAAAGAACAAAGTAAATAACCAAAGCTTCAGAATTTCACAAGCAACTAATCTTCCACAGAAACAAAAATATGGTTTTGAGTGTGCACTTAACAGTTTTATGCTTCATCCCCAGAAGTTCCTAAAATATAAGTTATCAAAGTTACAACCTTGGATTTAGGCTATAAAATTCTTCATGCAATTTTCATGGAATGTAGAGAAACTATGAGAGTCTGCATGTCCTCTTTCAATCGGAAGTGCATAAGGATTATGATTCTGACTGAACATACTAAAAATTCCTTTTACGCATGTTTGTAAACACAGAAGACATATCCTTAATTCTTTAGGTCCCATGTGTTCTAAAGCTGCTGTCTGTACGTTCATGTCAAGAAAATGTTCATTCGTACATTTTGCGTTCAGCAACTAAAGTTATACCACTTGCTTGTTGGACTACATATTAATACCTTTCTTGAATTCCAGTGGTGACAAATGGATGGGAACAGAGAACGTGGAGTTCGGTGTGCACTGCTGTTGAACATTATACAGAGGAATATTGTCATAGAAACCAGGCTCCAAAAGATTATCTTCTCTAGGCTCGCTGTCTGAACCCTGAACCATTTAGGCGCACATGGACATCAAAATAGAAGATATAAGCAAGATAAAGCTAACCACCTGAAAATAGCTGGAAGAAAATTACAAAGGGTAGACAGAACTAACCAGCGCACTGTTAGCTAAAGTATTTGTAACATTGGAGGACAATAAGGTGAGGGAGCTTGTGAACATATTCCCAGCCATGACTATCCAAAAAAAGAAGAAGAAGAAGAATTATGCATTTCAGGAAACAAAAACCAGAGCTCAATTTCATCTATATGGAGGACAAAAGAAGCGAGATTCGTAATAAATGATGCGCAAAAATGAAGACAGAATAATGAAGTATGCATGCCCAGAATCTCATACTTGCACACATATGCTCAGGAAGATATTGAGAGATGAGAGAGAGGGAGAGAGATACTTTGTCCAAGTGATTGATTACTCCCAGTCAAGAGTACGGTTACAGGACAGGAACCTGTACTTCTGCACGACTCATTTGGCAAATCTGTGAAGGGCAGAACATCTGTCTTCACTGCACGATACTCTGGAGCGGGAATTTGTAAGAGAGGAGGCCATTGAGGGGGATTAGGAATTGGACAAGTGGCAACTTGATCCAAATTTGAGAATTGCACGCCGCAGACCTTCTCACAAGTTCCATCATTATTGGTGTCAACACATTGACAGCCGCACTTGTTACTAGCCTTGTTCAGCTGCATGTCAACTACAGCTTGAAGAAGTTTAAGCAGCACGCAAAGAATAAAGGGAAAGCTAATGAGACGACAATTTGTCTTAGCATTCCGTTTCTGTGAAAACAAAAGAACAAATCGATAAATGATATTAGAAGACAATCTCCTAAAGTCAAAGTTCGGACAATGTTCAGGCCTAAACCACATTTAATCATCACATTGGCATGGATACGGATACCCTAGCTTTGAAATTAAGAGTAAGTTTATTTAATCAAATTTCATAGAGTGAAATGAAGCGATTCAAATTCTATTCAATAAAGGGGAATAAATAATAATAAAAAAAGAAGAGGAAAACTCAATCAACAACAAAAAAGAATCAGTTATAAAAATACCCAATCCACAAAACCAAGATAGCAAATTGTAGCTGCTCAGCCCAAACAGAATACCAGACACCACACACATCAACTCTGAGCTCGTGCTACCAAAAAAGAACTAAAACTAAAACACACAAGACCAAAAAAAAACAAGTAGAAGGCAAGCTGTTATCAGAACATCTTCTAAAACTTACGAGCAAAACTTAAACACAAACATACGAATCCATCATAGGAGCAACATTACGCTCACAGTCAGCTAACCAGAACCAGGATTACAAACATATGCATATGTACAAAACAGAAAGAGAGAGAGAGAGAGAGAGAGACCTGGTAGGTTAGATTCTTTCGAAGCAAAGCATTTGCTTGAGTCGAAAAAGACGCAGGATCTCGTGGCATATCCGCCATGGAATTACCAAGCTAAGGATCGTCTATATATATGCCACTGTTAAGTGACCGTTAATTCCCCTTTCCCGCCAATATGTTTATAATAAATACAGCCCAAAGCCTTTCTTCTTTCTATGTGCAACAAATGTGTGTCTTTGTATACGTTTTATAACAGAGTGACTGTAGAAAGTCGTAACAGAGCGACTTGTTTTGGTAATGGTTCCTCTTTCTCTGACATGAACCCATGTTGAGCTTGGCGTTCTATTTATGTGTTCTTTGTAGCGGCTATTACCTTCCTACCCCTATATGTCACCTTCATTTACCTGAAACCACCACGGGCTCCATGTCGAAACTGCCCTTTGTTAAATGCCTACAATGCCCGTTACGCGTCTTTGACTTTCCCTCGACGATAAGGAATATGGAGTACTTCACATCACAGCAATTTCTTGGAAGTATCTGCTTGTTTCAATTCAGCTTTGACCATACATATATTTTTTTCAAGTTCAAATCATGTTTACTAATTGTATATTGAGCAGTTATTTAAAGATAATATTCATATGATGTTATTATTTATGAAAAAAACACAAATCTTTTATGTAATTTTATTTATTATAAATTATTAAAAATAATGATATTAAAATTTCAAAAAAAACATTATATACATTATTATATATATTGTATTTAATAATATTCTTTTGTTAATTATTTATTAAATTCGTTTTATATAAATTTTTATATAATTACTCTTTTTAATCAATATTACTTGCATATCATCATTTATATTTTACTGTTTCTTTTTAATAATTATAATTTTTAAAAAAGTAAGTGATATTATTAAAAAAGTGTGTATTTTTCCCCTTATTATTTTTAATACTATTCAAAATAGTTGGATAATATGGTTGACTCTTGGTTTGGGGAAAAGTTATGGTTGATATCAGGTCTTCTGTTTCAGTTAAAGTATTCTTATCATGTTTTATTAAATTTCATCCACACATTTATATAAACCTCACGTAAATATATGAACGTGATTTAATAAAATAGAGTTGGAATATTATAAGTGAAATAGAGGATTTGTTTCAGTTTTGGTGTTCTTATCATATTCTATTAAATCTCATTTACATATTTATATAGATCCCGCATAAATATATGAATGAAATTTAATAAAGTATATTTAGAATATTGCAAGTGAAATAGAGGATTTGTTTCAATTGCGATATTCTTATTATATTTTATTAAATCTTATTCACATATTTATATAGATCTCACGTAAATATATGAATGAGATTTAATAAAATCGGGTTGAAATATTGTAAGTAAAATAGAGGATTTAATGTGCAAATTACAATACGGCAAAATATCATAGAACATTTTTGCGTAGTGATTTTATCGAAAGTAAAGCAATGATGAAGTAAATGAATAAAGTATAAGAGGCTCAGTGTCACTTTTTCTTTGTGTGGAAGTAAATGAACCCCGTTGGTCCAATCCAAAGTCTTAGTCATGAGAAGGGCATAATATATTGAAATGATATTATATTTGCTTGAAAGCTATGACTTGGTTGCCTGGTGTGGAGAAAATTACAAGAGGCTTCGCTATTAGTTTTAACGCCAGCATAACAACTGGTGATGGAGAAGTGTTTCTATCATTTTCTCGGGGAAAAGAGGAGGTGCTTTCGGGTGTGAAAGACGTGATGCACAAGGGATTGAAGGCAAGGGATTGAAGAAATGCAGCAGTGAACCTTAAAAGGAGTTAAATGCAAGCGACTTGTGATCTTATAAGAACTGTTGTTGCGCATTGGACGCTAATAAAAAAAGGAATTATATTTTATAAAATAAACATAATATTTATAATTAAGATATAACTTTCTTAGATATGGTCTCACTTGAATTTAGTTTATAATTTTGGGTTAATTAAAAAATCACTAATTTTGCTCAATTTTGTAACTATAGCCTAAACTTTAAAACATGACAATTAAATGTTCAAATTTTCAATGTTTTTTAATTTTAGCGCAATGTTAGTGTCTCTGTTAATTTTGCTAACATAACTTACTGTATGGTGACACCGACTCATGGGATATCGCCATTATTTGTTAGAAAAAAACAGAGAGAAAGACAACTTGCCTAATGCAAGCAAGGAGACAGCTTGCTTAACGTGGAGGGTCTATAGAAAACCCTTCCTCCCTCTTTCGTTTAACATGCATGATATAGTGGGATGTGTTGTGAGTTTGTGAGCAAATTTTAAAGAGCCATTTTGTTTGTTCTAAAATTTATGAGAGAGTAATTTTTGGGTTACTTTTAGGAAATGTTTTCCTAAAAAGGTTTAGTGACAAAATAGTGAGGATATTATCTTAAGGATAGTATATTTGGAAAACACCTTGTGTGTGAGTGTCCATATTATATTGTATCATTTTTCATTCTCTGTATCTACTATTTTCATTAGTTGAAGATTTATTCGGAGTTTGGCCCGTGAACGTAGCCTAAATAAAATCGTGAACCATGTTAAATTTCTGTGTGTTATTTCCTTACTTATTTTACCTGTGGAATATAATTCGTAACTTTTTTCAACAAGTGGTATCAGAGTCAGGCTCAGTTCTATGTCAAAAGATTTCTCATTGAAGATGGAAGCAAAAATAAGCAAGATGATTAGCCTAAATGACTCCAACTACCACATATGGAAGAATAAGATGAAAGATATTCTGTTCGCCACAAATTTGCATTTACGGTGTTCACCACAACAAAACTCGAAAATAAATCAAACGAGGAGTGGGCATTTGAGCATGAGCAAGTATGTAGTTTTGTTCGTCTATTTGTTGACGATAATATATATAACCATATCTGCAACGAGACTTATAAAAGATGTTGTGAAAGAAGCTCGAGGAGTTGTATGCCTCAAAAACTTGTAACAATAAATTATTTTACCTGACAAAATTAGTGCAGATAAAATATAGAGAAGGTATCTTTATGGCAGATCATTTAAATGAATTTCAAGGAGTCGTGGATCAATTATTAGGAATGAGCATAAAGTTCAATGATGAAGTGCTTGCCTTTTTTTTACTTACCTCTTTGCCAGAGTCTTAGGAGACTTTAAAGATTTCAATCAACAATTCTACAACTGAGAGTGTTGTTAACATAGAATCTGTAAAAAGTGAAATTATGAACGAAAAGATGAGACGGGGATCACAGAGTTCGACCTCTTCAGCACAGTCAGAAGTTCTGGTCACAAGTTCTAGGAGGAGCAAATTTATAGGTCTAAATTCCAGAGATAAGAGCAGAGGAAGATTAAATAAATATGAGGTCGTTAAGTGTCATCACTACAAGAAGGTCTGTATTAAAAGATTCTACCTGAAGTTCAAAGAAAAAAAGAACAAAGGCAAAGAAGTCAAGAAAGATAAAAGCAATGATGATGAACACACATCGACGGCTACCACCATTGATGACTTTCATATCGTCTCATATAATAATGACGTGAATAGTGCATCCTGTGAGTTCAAGTGGATAGATGACAGTGGTGTCACTATTCACGTCACTTCACATAAAGAACTCTTCTCATCATATATAGAAGGAGATTTTGGTGTCGTTAAAATGAGAAATAGTAGTTTATCTAAAATCACCGAAAAAGGTGATATTTATTTGGAGATAGACAATGGCATGAGACTGCCTCTGAAAGATGTCAGACATATTCCTGATTTTCGCGTAAATTTGATCTCTGTTGTCATACTTGGTGATGAAGGTTTTTGCAATACTTTCAAAGATGGCAAATGGAAACTTATTAAAGGCTCCTTGGTAATCGCCAAAGATAAGAAGTGCTTAAAGTTGTACGTGATGCAGGCAAAGGTCTCCAATGATGTTGGGAATCCAGTGGAGAAAGATGGTGCAATTGAATTGTGGCATAGGAGACTCAGTCATATGAGTGAAAAAGAAATGACTCAGCAGGTGACAAATAATGCATTATTTGAAATTGGCCAGATGCATTTAAAGAAGTGTGTTGGTTGTTTGTCAGGAAAGCAAAATAGAGTTGCTTCCAAAAGTTTCCCTCCTTTCAGAATGAAAAATGTGTTGGATTTGGTACACTCAGATTTATGTGGGCCAATGCCAAAGTCATTTGGTAGTGCTCAATATTTTGTGACTTTTATTGATGACCATTCTAGGAAGATGTGGGTATACACCTTGAAAACTAAAGATTAAGTGCTAAATGTTTTCAAACAATTTCATGTATTAGTTGAAAGACAAGCTGGGAAGAAGTTGAAATGCATTCTAACAGACAATGGTGAAGAATACACTAGACCATTTGACATTTATTGCAAAGGGTATGGTATTCGACATCAGACTACTCCTAACATACCGCAGTTGAATGGTTTACCTGAGAGGATAAACAGGACTTTGATAAAGAGTTAGATGCCGACTTTTGCATGCAAAGTTGCCTAAGACATTTTAAGGTGAGTATTTATTCACAGCATTACATGTATTAAATCGCTCAACCTGCATCCCTTTACAGTCTAATGTTTCGGAGAAAATATGGTCAGAAAAGGATGTTTCTTATGATCATCTAAGGATATTCGACTATAAAGCTTATGTCCATAACCCCTAAAGATAAGAGATCCTAGCTTGATGTCAATACTCGCCAGCGTATATTTATTGGATATGGAGAAGATCAATTTGGTTATCGTTTTTATGATCCAGTCCAGAAGAAGCTGATTCGAAGCTGATTCGAAGCTGTGATGATATGTTTTTCGAAGATCAAACCATTGAAGATCTTGGCAAAGTGAAAAAGGATGTCCGAAGAACTGATGGTGACCCAGTGGATTTAGAGTTAATTCCTCCAAAAATGGTACCAAGAAAATTTGGAGATGAAGTTGAAAATCACTAGCCAAATGTAGATAATGATGATGCTCCCATTCAAAATCAATCTGATGAAGATGATGTTCAGAATCAGCTACCAGCACCAGAGACTGCTCAGATTCCAATAAAGAGACCCACGCGAGAAAGACAAGCTTCTACTAGATACTCCAATGATCAGTATGTGTTACTTCATGATGGGGGAGAATCTGAGAATTTTCAAAAAAACTATGATATATGAACATAAGATGAAATGAGTTAAAGTTATGTAAGATGAGATGAAGGCCTTACATGAAAGAAAAACTTTTGAGTTATTGAAGTTGTCATAAGGCAAGAAAGCTTTGAAAATTAAGTGGATGTTAAGGATTAAGCATTAAGAACACAATCCTCATCTAAGATACAAAGCAACCAGAGGGTTTCAAGGAAAATTTATGGTTTAAAACAGGCATCGAGACAGTGGTATAAGAAGTTTGACATAGTTATAAGCGAGCAAGGCTATAAGAAGACTACTTCATATCACTGTGTTTTTATACAGAAATTCTCTAGTGATGATTTCATTATCCTTTTGCTTTATGTTGATTATTGGCCAAAATATCAATAGGATTAACAGTTTGAGAAAGCAGTTAAGCAAGTCTTTTGCCATGTGATTGAGCCCAAGTTTACATTATTAATTGGCTGCATTTTGATGATTGTTAAAGTACTTTTTGACTCCTAATTGTGACTTTTGTGCTTAAATTAGTTCCTTATAGTGAGCTCATATTATTTGCAATTTGTTAGTAAAATTGTTGCAAATTGACATTAATTGCATTATAATTTTTCTAAGGACAATTGATACTGCAAATTGTTATTTTATATTGTAGGAGAAAAAGGAGTCAAAAAGGATCAGAAGAGTCAACACGGCGTGAAATCCTTAAGGCATGTCGCGGCGTGAACTAATCACCTCGCTGCGGCATCGCCGTGGCGAAATGTAATTATCATGTCGCGGCGCATCAAAGGAAGACACATCGCGACGTATGCCAATTCCTACGGCACGGCGCATTGACACGCAACAGCAAGTTGCAATGTCAACTAATTCGCTCGCCGCGGCGAGTAAGCGAGAGCAGCACGTCGCGACGTCAAATAATTCACTCGTCGCGACGTACGGTCGGGTATCCAAAACTTTAATTAGAAAATCCTCTCACTGTTTCAGCCCGACCCGCGACCCATCCTATATAAAAGCGTTGCCAAATTAGGTAAAAAGGGATCGAACAGACAACACACAGAGTACATCAATTGGCAGAGGGAGACTCAAGAGACAGAGACATCCGACACCTCACCCCCCAGGGTCCCCTTCGGGGTTCCCTGGGGACAACCTTCTTATAGTTTTTATCTTTCGTTTCCATCGCTGACTCCACCATGGGTAGCTTGGATTCGTCACGAGTTGTGGAGTCTCCGGTCATTATGCGTGACTAGGCATTTCTTTCCTCCTGAAGATGCAGTGATGGCTGGAGTTTACCGAGCTTCAAAGGGGAATAGTTTAATCAGTAGTTTAGCTATGATTTATAAATGCCTAGGTCTAGGATTTGTAACTTGTGGTGAAGCTACTTGATCCAACGACGAGCCGCGATCACATATATATGATACGGTAGAAGTTGAGAGGCAAATAACACAAAATTTTGATAATCTAATTACGAACTAAATCAAAATACGCAGTAAAGAGAAGTAAAAGCAAGATGCTTTCAACTATATATGTATATGTTTTTTACAAATTTTTTTAAACAAGCATAACTTACAATACTAAGAAAGAGGGTTAAGACAAGAAAAAGAAGGAGTATCAAGGCGGCAATATAACCA
>JANKOD010000006.1:24015285-24029266 GCA_026284645.1 Erythroxylum acuminatum
ATATACTGATGTTGCTTGCATTCTTGCAGATGTCTTCTTGTTGAAGAATGTTATCAAGTGAACTGCCAATAAAAGATAGCGACTCTGGAAGCATCGATAGCAACATTTAATAAATATATTATTCAATGAAACAAATTATATGGTAAGTTTGGTTTAGAGTTCACTGATGTATACAACAATCCATATATTCACTAATCTCCTATGGGCTTCTAATTTCTTGGTTTGAGTTCAAGTCTGGATATTGAATGTGGTATTAGTAATAAAAGTCTACATATACATATAGATGTGAATTGCAGAAACTAGTAGAATCAAACTCATGATTTAATACCTTCCAATTGAAATATTTCATTCACTGTTCAATAGCTAATGGAGATCAATTGAAGTGAAGTAGATAATGTGCTTTTCAGACTTCTTTAAACATTTGCTTTATATTAGAATTAGGATCATAAGCCCGATTGAAGTTTCTCTCATCAAATAGGTTAGTCAGTTTTCATATTTTTCAACTTAGCAATAATTGATTCCTGATTTCTCTCGTCAAAAATGTTTGTCAGTTTCATGTTTTCAACTTAGCAGTAATTGATTCCAGAAACAAATGCTATGTAATGAGCAAAAGCCAGTCTTCAAGAGCCATGCTACTCTACAGCATTTGAAACAAAAGATATCCGTTCTCTGCTTATTGTAGTAACATATGTTACTTTTATATTGCAGCTTGTAACTGTGTTTGGATTCCCATATAAGAGCCAATTTTCTAGATTCCTACGAAACATATGGTCATTATACCCACCTAATCTTTTTGCATCCGCGGTAAAGCAATTGGCTGATGCAACCAATACTCCGGAAGCTGTTGGAATTAGTTGGAGTAGACGTGCTAAATGTTTACCAGATGATGCAGGATGTGTGATTACAATTGTGCGTAAAATCTCAAAGCTTTTGTAAAATAACTGACTGGATTTGCATTTTCTCTAAGCATCACTTTAATATTCTTATCTTCTCCAATTTCTCTATTGAATTATTTCTTTTCGGTCCATTTATCGTACTGACTTATTTTTAATCAGCCATTTTGTAACTTATATATATTCTTGGCAGAATGATGTCTACAAATGGCTGATCAGCACCTTCTTTGTCTGGCTTGCTTTGGCGATCTACTTTGATAATATATTTCCAAATGCATCTGGTGTAAGAAAACCTTTGTTTTACTTCTTAATGCCAGGGTATTGGTCAGGGACATCTGGAAACAAAGTGAGAGGTGATCGAGCTTCTGATTGAATCAGTAGCTCATAGGTCTTGCATTTGATAATGTTCTGACCGTAGTTTTTCTCCTTTCTTTTAGAGGGTGGCATTTGTAGTTGCATAGGTTCAGTCCCACAGCATGAGCAAATTTCTCCAGATGACGAAGATGTCCTTGAAGAGGAAAACATTGTCAAAAATGATACAAGGGAAGGAACAGTTGATCCAAATGTTGCTGTTCAGATACGAGGGCTTGTTAAGACATATGCTGGCACACGAAATATTGGTTGTTGTAAATGCAAGAAGACTCCACCTTACCAAGCACTCAAGGTGAGCAGAAAAAAGTCAATTTTTACAACCGACCCCGGGTACTCCATGAACAAGAATAGAGTTCCATTTTCTTAATTCCATTCTTGTGATTTTGTATATAATTTGTAATAGGACCACCAATTTATCATCCCTGTTTATAACTTCCTTAAAATATATATTTGCAATGATGATCTTTATATGGTGCTTACTGCCACATTTTGATGAGAAATGCCTTAAGAGACACTGTGATTGTTAGGATCATTAGATGATAGGAAGAATAAGCCGAGGGCAGAGGAGTAATGGGTAGGAGAGTACGATATTCTGTATTCGGGTAGTTAGTTAGCTAATAGTATTGACAACCAATCATTCGGTTGTAACAGAATCTGTTACCTAGGATGGTTATAAAAGGGGACAAGAAGAAGGGAGAGGGGGGAGAAAAATTGAGAGAGAAGATAGTGACAGAAGGTTTATCACCTTCTGAGGAGCTTATTCAGCTCTGGTTAGGGAGAAAGGAGCAACTCTGCTCTGGTTAGGGAGAAGAGCTACCTTACTATTTGGTAGTGATATAAATAGTTTACGATTATATTGAAATAATATAGAGAAACTCTAGTATTATAAGTCTAGAGTTCTATCAGTGATCATAGCTATGATGGGATCGGCTACATGACTAGTACATAAATTTTTGTTTATGTGATTTTTGACACTTTATATTTGTCTCGCAGAGCCAGTAGAATATAGTTCTCAATTAATCAGTGTGATTGTGTTAAATAAAAGGAGAGAATGTTCTTCCAAACTACTCTAATTTAGTGATTCTCTGGTATCATATCCTTTGTTAAGGATAAGACTGGTCCTCACAAAGGGCAAATTATTACGGTGTTGAACACACTGAAATGGTTTTTCTTCTATGGGTAAATTTTATTTTTTGAATTTACTGACAATGGTGGTTTACATGTTACTTGAAGGAGTTATGGGTAAATTTTTCAAAGGATCAGCTGTTTTGCCTACTTGGACCTAATGGTGCTGGTAAAACTACGGCAATCAATTGTTTGACTGGCAGTACACCTGTGACTAGTGGAGATGGTATATAGCTAAGTCCCTTTTCTTTAATTCGTTGATCCAATTACTGCAGGCAATCTTCTAAATTGTCTTCTTTATAGCTTTGATTTATGGATATTCCGTCAGAAGCTCTGTTGGTATGTCAAACATTCAAAAGATCATTGGAGTTTGTCCTCAGGTGCTCTCTCTATCTTTATATACAGACTTATGAGTGCATTGTGCATTGATATACTTTTTTGCATGATAGTGTGCCTTTGTTAGTTGCAGTTGTCAACAGGATGTAAGCATTATTTTGTCCTCTCCAAACTCTTAAATACATAGTTTGTTTTATACCGTGCCTAACTCTTGTTTTATTCCGTAGTTTGATATTCTTTGGGATGCATTGTCTGGTGATGAGCACCTCCACCTCTTTGCCAATATCAAAGGTCTGCCCCCAGATTCAATCAATTCGGTAGGTACCAGATGCAACTATTATTGGAATCGTCAATGCTTTTTCTTACCACCGACTTAAGGTTAACCATCGTCTGGGCAAATGTATTTGGATGTTACAATAATTTGGATGTGTTTTGTATCTGCCATTTGTGAACTCCCTGAAAATAGAACTATTTTTTAACGATGTTTTTCTTGTAATATTGTAGGTGGCTGAGGAGTTACTAGCAAAGGTGAGACTCACTGAGTCTGCCAAAATTAGAACCAGGAGCTATAGTGGAGGAATGAAGCGTCGCCTCAGTGTTGCAATAGCTCTCATTGGCGACCCAAAATTAGTCATTCTGGATGAACCGGTATCGAGATCATAATTGAATCAAATTTGTTGTTGATTTGAATTAACAACACTTTTTTGTCTAAATCTTCATTTCTCCTTTCAGACAACAGGTATGGATCCAATATCAAGAAGGCATGTCTGGGATATAATACAAAATGCAAAGAATGGTCGTGCCATTGTTTTAACAACACATTCAATGGAAGAAGCCGATATTCTAAGTGATCGCATTGGAATCATGGCCAAGGGTAGGCTTAGGTGCATAGGAACATCAATCAGGTTGAAATCAAGATTTGGTACTGGTTTTATTGCTAATATCAGCTTTTCTGAAACCACTGGTGGAAACACTCCCTCATATATCCCTGAAGAACTCCCAAGTGACCGTGAGCCTGTGAAGAAATTCTTTAAGGATGTATGTCGAGTAAACTACACAATGGAATTTGTTAGTTATCATATAGAGCTTTAGTTTTTAATTTGGTTTATAATGACAGCGTTTGGATGTAATTCCTGCTGAGGAGGCCAGATCTTTCCTGACTTTTGTCATTTCTCATGATAAAGAGAGGCTTTTAACGGTAAGAGTTGCTTAAATTCTTGCTTTGTTTCAAATCTCCATTTTGATTAATTATGACACCTTAAAAGACTACGTTCACAGTAGCTGAGGTAAACTATACTGGTAGATGGTAGGTAGTTAGCTGGATTAAATCCATGGAGATAACCATTTCATTCTGGCATTTTTCTTATGTCCCACTGTTTCAACAGCAATTCTTTACGGAACTCGAGGACAGACAAAACGAATTCGAGATATCTGATATCCAACTTGGCCTTGCGACTCTTGAGGAAGTTTTCTTGAATATTGCAAAACAGGCTGAGCTGGAAAATGCTACAGCTGAGGGGCGTTTAGTTACACTGACCCTAACATCTGGAGCCTCGGTACAGGTAACGATAGTGGAAGACTTTCTACGGAATGTTGTCGACAGGGAAATGTCTATGGTCATGAAATTGACTATCCTGCATCTTTTTGGTTTCTATTTACATGCAGATACCCGTAGGGGCTCAGTTTGTGGGCATCCCAGGAACAGAAACTGCAGAGGATCCTAGAGGCATTATGGTTGAAGTATACTGGGAGCAAGATGATACTGGTACGCTTTGCATTTCTGGGCATTCTGCAGAAATGCCTATACCCCCCAATGCTCAGACACTTGTTTCTGCGGCTCCACCTTCCAGCAGAAACATTTTGGGGAGGCGAGCACCAGTTCATGGGATTGTGATTGAACTTAATCAGATTCATAGCACCAGTTCTTCTCGACGCATAATCACTTTCTGAACTCTTCACCCTGCTTTTTCATATTTTCTCACACAACATTAGTATTCAGTCACATTAGTAGTAACGTTTATATCCAGGATACAAGGCTTATTAGGATTTGATATGTATACTGTTGTTACATTATCTATAGAATGGAAAGGTCGGCATTTATGATGGAAAGACACAGAAATTGGGCATATATAGTTATGTAATGGATTTATTTGGTCAAACTAAACTGTCGAGTAATAGCTATAGCTCTGATTCCCATGGATTCGTTGATGATGTAATAATTCATTCTGCAGGGAAAACCGAGTTGACCAGCCTCCCTCGAGTCTTGAGACCCCCCTCAAATCTTCTGTGCCATCTCCTCTGTACCAACCCTGTCCCCTTTAATCTCCACATAAAGATTAAAGGGGACAGGGTTGGTACAGAGGAGATGGCACAGACCCATTTTATCGCAACCCACTGTTAAGAGTTAACCTACTTTTCCTTCAAGCTTGTTACAACTCAATTCACAAGGACTGGTGCTATGCCTGTGTAGTGTTCATAGATATAAGCTCCTACGTGAGTCGTAACACTCAAGCTCTAGGTAGTTCAGACGTAGTCGTGGTTATCTAAGTGAGGGTAGTACTGACCGACATGCGCCTAAGTAAATTTAGTTGTAAGATCAGACTTGCATCAGGACAGTCGGGACAAAGTGCAGAAGAACGGTGAATTCCTTTAGAAAAAACCACAAACCATGTCATAAACCAGGCAGAGTATAGAATTCTGTGTACAACTGCACCAACATGACGAAAATTCTAAATTCTAAGTCCTAGGATGTACATGCACTCACAATTCATTCAACAGGGAAAAAGACGCACGCTCCTCAAAATATAGATTATATTCCACTTATACAAGCATAAAACTTTTACACCAGAATAACGGATAGCAACTGCCATGAAATCAGAACTTATTCCGATCCCTCAACCCAATGTTGGGATATATTACCTCCTCCATTCCGCCTGGGTTCCTTTTGCTGTGAAGTTAAAACAGCCAAGAATTTGTTACGTTCTGATGATGAGAAGGGAAAACAATTTATAACTTTGTAATGCCGTAATAAAAGAGTTTCTAGACTTGAAAATAGCATATAACAGAAAATAAGGAGTCTAAATTTACCCGAACATCCAAGACTCGAAGAAAATGAGGTCAAAGGCAATAGAAGTTCAATTTTATCTAGCACATATTAAACAAGTTACCTAGGAAAATAGCTTCAAAAGAAAACATATTCAATAACTGAAATGATTTGGCTCGAATAAAATATGAAGTTCATCAAAAAGGTGAACCGCACTTGAAGAATTTCTGTTAGAAGACACAGTAACTACTTGGAATTATAAGTTTGATTCTTACTCTTCCCGTCTCTTGAAGACAATGATGACTTGTCACCTTTATTTTTGGTACTTGCATTGGGTGCTCTTTGTGCCCTTGGTGACTGGGAACTAGCTTTGCCATTAGCTGGAGATGGTAGAGAATGACGCCGGGTAATGTTGTTTTTCTCAACCCCATTTTGACTAAAGTTTGGGGAACCTTGTGCTCTCAGTTTAGCTTTCACAGATTCAGTAGCTGCCATATAGCTAGGAATCACTGGACTGCTATGTGGCCAATTCTCTACATGCTCTTGCTTTGTTTGACTAGAACCTTTCCTCCCAGATTCATGAATAGCTGGGTCCTCTGTAGCACCTAACTCTCGATTTGTCAAGGGAGTATTCACATCAACGCTATCAGTCTCCACTTCAGGCTTTGACTCAACAAACACTTCCTCAGTAAGCAGTAATTCTGATTTCTCATTCAATTCGAAAGGCTCTGCAGCTGTTGGTAGATCTGGCAAATCAGAAGATATCAAGATTGGCTTCTTTTCTACCAAATCTGGTTGTTTGCTGGTCACGAATATTGTTTCTTTCTTCATCTTCTCAACTGAATTATTGATAAGCTGCCCCAACATATTATCACCTGCAGTGCCCAATGCCTTCTCTGGGATTTGCTTTGGAATTTCAACTTCAACCTCTGACGGCTTAGAGTTGTCTATGACAGGGTTGTGGACCTTTCTCAGGTTACGTTTTACTTTTTCAAGTTCATTGTGTGGATTTGCCTCCATTGCTTCAACTGGTAGATTTGGGACCTTCCTGAAATGACGCTTAGGTTTCTCAAATTCAACGGTTCCTTGTACCAAGGTATTGTCAACAGTTGCAGCAGGAACCCTTCGAACACTGCGCTTTGGCCTGCAATTTTCGGAATCCACCATTTGGCCATTAGCATGCTTCCTCTGAGTTTTTGTCTGTGGAACTTTCTTAGGTTGTGGAACTGGTTTCCAAAAATTCGTTGCTGACCAGCGCCCTAACCAGCTTGGGACTGAATTTGGTTCCACAGAATCATAATACAAACGCAAAGGCATCACAGTGGGTGATGATACAAGGATCTGGAGAAACAAAACCAGAAGATAAAGATGGAAAAATTTGGAATATGCAATTTCTTATTGATAATCTGACTAATAGGAAAATGAAATAACTTTTCAACATCATTACATGTGTTGATCATAATGAAAGGGCATATATGCGTATAGAAACCATGTTACTTAGCATAGTCTGAGACGCAGGGGTAGAAATCATTTCTCTTAAACGCTCTATTCCACTGTTGTGATATGCACAACTAGCATGAATTTTTGATTCATGAAACTCAAAATATGGCAGGCTAAGTTTCCTCTTGATTTGTGTTTTGCAATTTCCATGTTCCTTTATTGAAGGCTAAATTTTTGCAGAAAAGTTCATCCACACTTTTTATGGGATATTTGACCAACCGATGCTTGGAGATTTCAAAAACTTCCTTAGGCTTTAGCATGAGCAGATTACCATTGCATGACATAAGCAAAGTACAATTTTATAATTCAGTAACTTACTTTGTGGATGAAAGCATTCCCTGATATCTTGGACATCCGGATAGACATGGTAACTCCATTAGAATCTGCTACTTTGCCACCCTGATGACAAAAATAAAAAGAAGGGAAATACCAATTGGTAAGAAAAGTGAAAGAAATCAATTAGTTTAACTTGTGGTCAATATACTAACAATGACAGGCCCCTATCCTGAAATGACTAGGCGGGCTGCTCAGCACCCCACGGTGACCCTCCAGTCAATAACTGATCCAGCTGGAAAGTTCCCGTGGAGCTAAGCCGATTGCCCTTTTTACCAAAAAGCCTCAACTTAACCCATGCAAAACTCTCCACTTTTATTGGGCTCCAACTTGTTTAGGTAACTTACTCCACTCAAGCGTAAAGGGAGCCTACTAGAATAAACAAAGTATCTATGCCAACCAAACTGCCTTTATGATAAGAAAAAAAGTGTGCAAAATACCCTACTATGTCATATAGACCTACCATAGGCTATAAGCAATTTTACGTAGAGATCAAGTAAGAAAAATCGCATGGGCAGAATCTAAATGGAGATATTTGGCTACCTTCCTCTCTTTTTCATGCAAAATCCTATAAACTTTTCGCTTTATCGGCTTAAATTACTCTCTCCCCCTGCTAAAATGTGATGACTTCTCTTGATGAGTAATTGACAATTGGTGCAATACTTTGAGAAATTACCAGAGTGTTTACTTGGCTGCACTTCTTTTCAATTTCTTGCCCAATCTCTGAGGTCCTAACTTTTATTCCCCGAGCGACTGCCTGCAACTTGACAATTCCCAGCATGCAGCACAAGGTTGCAACAGCTTGTCTCCTAACCAGATGGCCGCGGATAAGTGCTTGTAGCCTAATTATGCCTTTAAGGGCCTTGAATGCCCGGCGAGCCTTCACATAATGAAGTTAGATCAGTGTGGAAGCTGCAAATGATAACTTTCATACAGCTTAGCATCAACAAAATTCCTACGATTTGAGGCACTTCTAGATTTATGTCATACATGCAGCCCTTGCATGAGATATTTAATGAACTGTTAAAGTATTACTATTTCGAATAAAAGAAGATTACCAAGTAACCCCTAAATGCAGCTTGTGCCAGTGTTGCGGCTTTCTCTTGTTTTGACTTTTCAGCATCTGAAAGTGGATCATGAGATCCACATCCATTGGAGTTTGTATTATGATTTCCTGGTAACAAAATTTCCCCATCATGTGATAAGTTTGTGTTTTCATTGTTCTCCGGCTCTATATGACTGTAATTGGAGGTTGCATGTGAGACCACAGGAGGAATTAAAGACAGATTAGCGTCTGACACTTTTGCAACAACCACCTCTTTCTCACTTCCAAATTTCTGCAGAAGTCATTCATTACCAGAATACATAGGGGTTACTTACATATCCTCGGTTGAATGTCAACTATCATGTAGGCAAGTCTTAGTGAAATAAGAGCCCAAAAAGTAGAACAAGAAAATAACAGACAATATTGACCACAATCAAATTGGAATTTTAGAGGTCTTGTTGCCATTTGAACAAGAGTTTGGTCATAAGGAACTCATTCCAAAAATTATCTCGAGGGAAACAATAACTCCCCATTACTACTATCCTAAAACCACAACCTCACAAAGAATTTTCCAATTGGTTCCAGACACTACATGAGTTGAACAATATGCCATGGATACAATCATGAACTCCCAATTTTGGCATTCATTATATATCAATTTCCTATAATCATCAGACATTCCTTTGTTGCAAAGCACACCATTACCTCCCTCCCTTTTGCAGTATTAGATTTCGAAGACTTCTTTCCAAAAAGGACATTCTTGATCCATTTCGCTGGTGATTTTCCCATAGCTGAAGAAGAAAGAACAGTAACCAGTCAGTGTCGAAACCAAATGCCTGCATCATTCAATAACTTGGCAGTTAAAGAACCATAAAACCATATCCCTAAAGAAAAGTGCCGCATAATTCAGATCAAGATGCAATGTCCAAGCCTTTCACAGCCACTTGATCATTCAAATATGGAGAACAGCATAAATCATGACAAAAAGTCTCCCGCAAAGATGCACCAAGTTTGGAAGGTCACAACCCACACTGTAAAATTGACGCCAAATAACAAAAGCCATCTACAAGCCATTGCATCAAACGATCAAGAAATCACATGAAATACAATTCAAGCAAACAGGGGAAGAGAACCATAACATACTAGAAAATTCCCAAATTCTCGACCAAACCCAACAGTTCTTAAAGTAAATTGTAGCAAACCCAAATTAACTAGTAAAAGCTCACTCCATAGTCCACACTTAATTGCCATTAAATAATTAACAATGGCACAGCAATGAAACAAATAACCCTAAAAAGGAATCATTTGGAGAAAGAATAAGTAATAAAGATAGTCCCGAAAACCAAAGATCTGGTAGAATTGCTAAGAACAAATTATAAGAAAGAGAGTGCTGCAAAAGCAAGCATAAACTAATAGCAAAGTTTGAAGAAGCAAAATGAAGCTCCATTTTCAACAGATCTGTGACTTACCTGACAAATGTTGAACCTACAAGACTCAAATCTACCAATCCTACATCAAAAAGGATAACAAAAACTAAGACAACAATGTACCTATTATGAGAGTAATATAAAGCTAACAAATTTATATAAAAATAAGAGTATATCAAAATAGAGAGCGAGAGAGAGGAAGTACCATGAGTGACCAAAAGCTTGGAAACGAAGGAAATATGATCTAAAGCTTACTTCTTCTACTCTGTAATCTACCTGCTCTATGCTATATAACCGAAGGCTATGTTTGGTTTAACTTGAGGAATAAAATGGTTTATACTAAAACGGAGAGTAAATAGATATAATATGAAAAAATTGTTTTTTTTGGAGCAGATAAAAAAAATATATAATATAATATAATAAAATATTATTTGAATAAAATATTTATAATATAATACTTTCTTTATCATTTTATATTTTATCTTAAATATTTTAAATATAAATTTTTTTTATTTTTACTATTTAAAATAAAATATGATATAATATTAAACTTTTTTTTTTTCATCTCATTCTCGTTTTGTTATAAAATTTCATTTCATCTTATTACAAAACTCTCAACTAACCATAACCTAAGAAACCAAACATATCCTAAAGAAATAAAAACGAAGTGGCATTTTGAAAATTTTCATGGATAAATTAACCGCTATTATCTCCTGCGCTCGTGCTCGTTCTAATATTGTACATCTAAATGGAATATTCATGATGGCGTTCGATACAAACTAGGTGCTGTAATGTTACAGTGGGAGTGGTAGCAGGGGATAGAAAGTAATAGGCGGTTGTGCGGGGAGAGCGTAGCGAGCGCAGGAAGAGCGCAGCTTCTTTGTTTCTGACGCAAAATTACGTACCTCAAGTATTTTTCTCAACCGCCATCCGTGGCGCGTGGATAGTAGGGTATTTTAGGTGGATGGTGACGTCCACCTGGTTATTAAGTATTTAATCAATTAATTGGCATCGAGAGGACAACGGATGGGATGAACATATGATTACGAGGGAATAAAGATTAACAAGAAGCCAATCCATCGTAGGACCAAGTTCAGTTTGTAATTTCCGATTTTCTTTTTATTTTCCTTTAAGTCAAATCCCAACTATTACACTACACTAATTAAAAAAAAATCAAAAGTTTATTTTTATTTTTTGTTTTAAATAGAGTGAAAAAAATTTGTTTAAATTTTTAGTTTTAGATTCTTTTTTTATATAATTTGATTTACTATCAACTAAATATAAATTATTTAATTTTTAATATATTAATTTTTAACAAATATATTATATATTATATTAATTCTTAATAAGAAATATGAATAATTTAATTTTACTTAATAATTTAATTTAATTTTATAAATAAATTAAATTTTATAACTATTAATTAATTTAAGTAATTTTAATTTTTCAAAATATATAAATTTCAAATAAGATTTGATTTAATAATTAAAATATATTGAAAATAAATATTAATTTATAAATAAAATTGCAATTTTAAATTATTTATTTTAATAAAATAAAAAAATAATTTAATTAATAATCTGTTAATAAATATTATATAAGAGATTAAAATGAATTTATTTAATTAAAAATAATTTATTTTTAAGTTTTATCTAATATATATTTATTATCTGTGATAAAAATATAAATACGTTGACATTAACAACCAAACAAGTTTTTGTTTTTATTTAAAAGAAACAAAAAACTGAAAATAGAAAAAGAAAGCTGAAAATTACAACAACAAAAAATAAAATAAAAGTGGAACCAAATGACCCCTTAATATTTCAGTGCAAGTCTTACTGAAACGTGAGGTTTGGAAAAGTTCAGTAGTATGCAGTCTTACCACTATAAATGTACCCTAATCCATACATGCATTATATTGCTTCACTTTGTAAAACCATAATTATGCATGCTTATTAAGATGGAATGTTGCAAATAACTACTACCTAAATGAGATAACTACTACAAAAACATAAGATAATTACTGCAAAAACAAACCAAGTGACTTCCTAACTAAATGCTACAATCAACTTATAATTGACATCTTTATACATGTCTTCCTTAAGAATACATCTTTAATATCGTTACTCCCCCTGGGAAAAGAGCTTATCCTCAAACTCAAACTCTCGACATCTATGAATCTCCTAGCCCTTCCTCATCATCTTCTTCAAATTCAACTAATTTTACTCATAAAATCTTCTTACATCTGTACCCCAAGAGAATGCTTCATCACAATTAAAGTAAAGCCTATTTGTCTTTCGTTCCTTGATACAATTAATAAATATTGTTATTTTGAGTTTTAACTCCATTTTGTTATGTGCAATTTTTAGTTCAATATGAGATATTTCATATTTACTTATCTTTTGCATTTTGGTATTCTTTAACATCCTTAGAGTTAAGAGGAATAAAAGAACTATAAAATGAGATACAACTAGAGAAATAGAAGCAAACTAACAACAATGTTTCTAACAACTAAGAGTGTGCATGTTCAGTAACGCGTGCAACTTCCAAAATTTAAATTCACAGTTAAATGGTTTATAGTTTTTATAGTTTGTAAATTCTATTTTGAACGAATATGAAGTTGTAGGTCATGATTTTTTATGCGAAAGAATAAAAGCAAGAGGATAGAATCAATAGAAAGTAGAGACATTTCAAAATGGAGTTTAACTGGTAAACAATTGTTAGCACCATTAGGTGACCTTATTTTGGGGACCAAAAATAATATAATGCATATAAATATGTATACATTTTATGGGTTTGGAATAATAGGCAACATGGCCTCTTTTTGCTTCATTTTCTTTATTATTCATGCTCTTCTTTTCTTCTAAAAATGTCAACGGCAAACTAGGGCTTCAGTGGCTAGGTTAATTTTCCTTGGTCGAAGGTAGCCAAGGCCTATGTATTACAAAATTATTAGATGATTGTTCTTCATTTGTAAATTATTGTAATTATTCAAGTATTAATTTATTATTCTGTTTTAATTTATGTTTTATATTCATTACAATTGTTAACTAGGTGCATCTTGCTTGTTAATTATGATAAGTAATTGATATATTAGACATTGAATATTTCATTATTTCACTTTTCTAATCAATGTAGCAACTACAAAATCATTATTTATTGCATCAGAATTTGTAAAATCCTAGGAAGAATGATCATCTAAATTAAATGCAATCACAATAACTTATATTGCCTAGTTTCATTAGTTTGTCTAATTATAAATGTTGTTGATTGATTAAATTTTAGAATTTTTCTAACATTGCTAAATAACAAAGGTTAATTGGATTATATATTTTTGGTTAGCTAATCCTATGGAAAGATTGAAAATAAATTCCCCTGATAAATAGTTGGATGAATAAATGGTGTGATTTTGAATTGATGACTATAGGCTGAGTTTAGTTTCACGGATAATTCACTTTTGTTATTTACTAAATTTAATTTGCTAATTTTTATTAAAAGAATTTGTGCTATCATAAAATGTATGAATACCATTCCGTACCGGTTGGTATGTAAACAGAACAGTATTCATGCTTTTGGTACCAGCCTTCGATACCGGTCGGTACATTGCAGGTCGATACCGTAAGTTTTAAACAATGTAGGTATTATTTCGCAAATATGAAAAAATTTTAACCTAAAAACCCCCTTGCGTGCCTCCACACACCCAAACCCTTCTGCTTCTTTTGATTTTTTTCATCTCTCACTGACTCTCACTCACCTCCATTCTCTCTCTCTCGTTCTCCTCTTCATCTCCGACGGTGCTGCTCCTTCTCTAACGATTGTCATTGTTGGATCCCAAACCTGTTTTATTTATTTTGAGGCATGTTTTGATTTTTGAAGTATTATTAGATCTATAATTGGCTTTTGAATT
>JANKOD010000006.1:24032546-24045065 GCA_026284645.1 Erythroxylum acuminatum
TTCTTGATAACTGCTTCTTGAATCTTTAAAGAAACGGTTATTCAGTTGAGTTCTGTAACTAACTCAGACTGATACTTTCGTCTTCTTTCCTGCGTCTGTTTTTCTCGAATAGCTTCCGTCTGCTTTTCTTCGTCTGCTTTCTGCTAAGCTTTCGTCTGCTTTTTACTTCGCTAACTTTCGTCTGCTTTTTTACTTCGATATCTTCCGTCTGTATTTTACTGCAGATATCTTCCATCTGCTTTTCATTTGTCTGCTTTTTGTTCGTCATCAAAATTATTAATCGTAAAGTCATTTTGACTTAACACATGCCACTGTCATAATAGCTGCTCTCCCCATATCTAAACCCGACCCATCACCTAACCCAGAAACCCAAAGTTGTGAATTGATTTTTGGGTGTGTTTTGACTTTTCAAAATTTTTTCCTGCTTAATTGCATTTTTTATTGTGAATCGGTTGGAACTTGGAAGGTGAAAGTTGAAAGTTGGAAGTTGGCATTAAATTTTGAATTGGATTTGTGATTTGCATGGGTTGGATACTAGAGTTGAATGATTCACAATTTTGTTTTAGTTTATTTCTGGTTTGGTTCATTGATTGTTGATTGGTTTAACCGTTTAAGAGAAATTTATGTTAATTTTTTTTATGAATGAAATGCACGGCATGTGATGTGAATTGATTCAATTGAAAGTTTGTAAGTTGAAACAACTTAAATTAAAACTTAAAACTGAGAATGCAAACTTGCAAAGAATTAAATAATTAATTGACACATTCTTAAAATTTGTGAAATGGTACTTACGTTTTTAGTATTTGGGTATTGGCTATAGGTAAATAATTAATTGAGTATAAAATTATGATATTGTAAATTAATAATAATTTGGTTGTAGTTAATAATAGTATTTAGGTATTGGATCCGGGTAAATAATTAACTGAGTATAAAATACGTTGAATTATTTGGTAATATATATGTGTGGGCTATCATAAATATTTATAATAGATAATGTGTGAAAGTAGTGATGTAAATGTGTCCAAAAGGAACCTTTTTTCAAATTATGAACATGTTGTAGGCTAAACTCCAACCACGTATATTTAGACTATTAATTTCAATTAAAAATCGTAGAAGCAACTTATATATTTAAGAACCAAATATAGAGTGATGTATATAATATTATGGTTTGTTAGAAAAGAAAAGAAGATTCAAAGCTTTAAATAAGAAAAAAAATATTTCCAAAAAAGTTATATCCTTCAACTTAATCCTCATGTTATGAATATATTCTTCAACTTGATCCTCGTGTTATGAATAGATGTGTATGAACAATTGTATAAGATATGTCATTCATTATTTGGCGATTATGTAAATTATGCCCTTCAACTTGATGCTCATTATTTATTATTATGATTTTTGGAGATAGGGTTGATGTGAACTTATAAAATATACAGTACAACTATACAATATACCAATGGACTATTTTGCAAATTTAAAAAAATCAAGGATTATTTCATAAATTTAAAAAATTATCCGAAACAGTACCCGGTATTGACCGGTACCGATACAATACTGTACCGAAACCCAATCTAGTACCACGTCTAGTATGGTATTCGCAACTTTATTCATAATATCCTATTTTGTTAATTAGTTTATTATATAACGACTAATATATTATAATTCCTTACGGGAATGATTCCCATATATATATATATATATTATATTTGTTCTTATTATAGGATTTTATAGTTTAATTTATGTGTAATTAACAACGTTACCAAATTTTGGCATCTTTGTCTTAGTTAACTTCTTTAGTATTGGATGCTTTCCAAAAATCTCCTTTGAGTGGCTAGTGTTGCCTTATGATTCCTCCCTAAACAACATGGTTGCTCCTCTACTTCTTTCCACATGTGTGGGCTAGATTTATAATAGGTCCTATATTGTTTTATTCCTATTATTTTTTCTTCCAACCACAACCTTTTCATATTACTGATAGTGAAGAGACTAATATGTTATCATCTAGCCACAACCTTTTCATATTACCAATAGTGAAAAGACTAATATGTTATCTTATAATGAGCTCTATGTCATTGGGTAGTAAAGATTGAAACTCCTTTGATAATCCTCCACTGTTCCTATTTGTTTTAAGTTGGCCAATTCACCTAAGGGTTGAAGCTAATAGGAGGAGTGAATCTCAAGTGGTATTGCTTTGTACTACATATGCATCCACTTGCTTCTTTTGTAAAATCGTGGTTGTGCCTCCCTATCAAGATTGATTGATGTTAGTCATGCCTTCCCTCCTTCACGTTTCAAAGAACTATTCACACTTATGAATCCAAATTAATTGATCATCGATACTATTACATAAAAGAAATTCTAATTTAAATACTTAAGAATTGTATTCCTCGTACTAGTCGAACACTTTTTCTCCCTTTTGGTCCTTATAAATGAAGTTATTGCTCCCTACCTTATTGATTTTATCATGTCTCTTTAGCTCTTATAGAATCTCTTCACCTTGTGAGTTCAAGAACTTTACATTGGACTATTGGTAGTCTCCTATCATAGACAACCTTCTATTGACGTTTCTCATTACACATCTATTTAACTTAACCAACCTACATAATCGTTTATGATGTTTAACTATAACATTTAAATGATATTTTGTGTAGGATCTAGTCATAAGAAAACTCAAAGGAAATCCTCTTTTCCCTTGTTAAAGTTCTTTCCTTTTTATACGCCATATAGTTACTACTTAAAAAACTCATCCATGACAAGCCTTTTGTAAACTATTTTTTTAATGAAACTTATAATTTTTTAACTCATTATAATACCCTTTAGATAAGCTAAATACATAGAGTTTATAAGAATCAAATATAGAATAGGAATATGCTAACTCTTTCTCTTACTAAAATAAACTTTTGAAAATAATAAGGTTCCTAGATATGATAACTACTGCATAAATAAGATAAGTACTACAAAAACACAAAATAACTACCATAAAAACAAACCAATTAACTTCCTAATATGTTGTTACCATCAGATCTTAACTAATCTTGTTGTATATTTTACATATCTTTGGAAACAAACTCTCCACTAGTTAGGGGTAAGGTTGCATACTATTGGACCTCCCTAGATCCCGTGTATTAACGAGATTCATGCTGGATGTTGTTGTTGTAATGCATCTTACATATCAATTAGCCCTCATTTAAAATTTACAAGTTTCATTTTAATTACCATGATAATTAAAAGGAATTACCTAAATATATACTTAGTCCTTTAATGAGATCTTAGTTCCTTTTGGATGCCTCATTTTTTATGTTTTAATAGCCTACAGGAGAGGTTTCGAAATAAGTTTACAATTTTCAGTTCAAGAGAGTAGTATCCTTTATACAACAATTTTATAGACTCTAAATTTCATTATAGACTTTGATATATAACAAAATGTAATTAAGATCAATATTACCTTGAATTCAAATATCAATTCATACACAAAATAATTGACATTTTTAGTGCTTTATAAGTGTTGAAAAATAAGGTGTATCTAACAAGAATAGATAGTAAGAAAGAAAGCAAACAAGAACATTATAAGATTTTAATGAGGTTCAACCAATTGGTATATTTATGTCATTAAGAGCTAAAGCGACTGATTTCATTATATTGGTCAATAACTCACTAGAAGTTTACATATTTTTCTATATATATAGACTAGGTTTACGCATGTACATTGATTATGTAAATTCTAGTTAGTATAATTTAATATAATTTATCGCTTATCAAATTCAACTTAACTTAAACATGACTATAATAAATCATAAAACCTTCAAAGTTTAAAATTTACCAAAAATGTATTTCCAATAAGGTTATTTGACACTCATCTTTGTGTTTTCTTTCCAAGCACATGACCATGACCTTCGACACACTTGTGTTCCAAGCTGTAAAACTCATTATATTTTTCTAGAATACAAGCATATGCTCTAATATGCCTATATCCTAAGCCCTTTCCTCCTTGAGAAATCCTTTGTCATACTAACGTACTCATGTTATAACTATGTTTCAACCTATATCTTCACCTTTACATTATAAAAGAGAATACGTCTTGACATATGGTTGCATGTCAAGTTGTGTTCACCTGAAAACTTCCGAGAAACACTTCTATTCTTCTTAAAATACTTTAAAATTGTACACCCATGTACATGAGTCATGCAAAATAATAAAGGACCAAATATCTCAAATGCTGAAACCTTTAACACAATATCCATATATTTAGATAATAATAGGTAAAGAAAATTTTAATTTATCTCTATATATCCTCACTCCTAGAATTCAATTTATTACTTTTTTATATCTAATTAAAAGTTGTCTTGAACTATAATATATTTAACATTTGAAAATATGAATTATTGTTCTCTTCTCTATTAACAATATGTAATTTTTATACTCCCACTAAAGAGTATAACTATACTTTTACTAACCTTCTTGTATACATATGATATATCCATATTCATCTTTTAAAAAAATCTTTAAATTCATCATAAAAGCAAATTTTTAACGTCGACTATATGCAAATGTATTAAACAAAGCACTGGTTCTATTTAGATGTATTTCTTTGATATTGAACTATTTTAAATTCTACTTTACTATAACTACTTATCTTAAAAACTGTTCTCCCTATAAGTAATATTAAATTAAATATTGTGTTTAATATGATTTGTAAGATCATACTCAACCTTTTAGATATATTTTAAGCTTTTATTATCTAATTTAGTTTTATACTTATAGATCATATGAGTTTCAACTAAGAAACACATGTTCGTTTATTGTGAGGAAATAAGTGTGAAAAAGAAGCCTCGAACCAAACATGGTACCGTTCACTTTCATCGGTACAGTTCCATAGCTCATACGCAGCACAGAAAGTGATATTCACGTGGTCCATTCTTGAAAAGCCGAATGCAATGCATCAGTTGGGCTCACAGTATTCAATCTCAGCCCTAAACAGAGCATTAAGTTTAAGACCCATGTAAGCCCGACCCAATCGGACCAGATCCGACACAACCCATCTCTCAACCGTTACTAAAAAGAGATGCTGCAGTTTCTTTTTCTCCCCCCAATTTCGAAATTTGAATTTCGAAAAACCGATGATTTCAGCAATGGGACCTCCACACCGACGGTAGTAGACCGTTGCTCTCCCACATTACCCATTTGCTCGAGTACAGTTCTACGTGCTACTTTCTCTGCATAGTCCCCACGTTGAAATCAGCCACGCGTCAGCCATCCAGAGCGAATAGAGGTGGTGGAGATTGTGAAAAGCATCTGAGTTTCTTAAGGTGAAGTAGTTATTGTATAAAAACCCACCACGTTCTTTCACTTAAGCAATTAGCATCCGACTCCTAGGTTTGTTTTGTTGAAGAAAAGCATTCTTAATCTCAACAATTATTGTCTGTTTGCTCGAGTGTTTGGTCGGATGGAAGAGACAGTGAAAGAGCGGAAACCAACTCCTCTTCCCGGTACCAATTTTAATGTCTCTTTCTTTCAATTTACGTTCTGTTTTTTGTCTGGTTTTGATTGATGCTTTCTCCATCCAGGCAAATCCAAGCTGAGATATCCGCTGAGGTCGGCGGCGAAATCCAAGGAGGAGAAACCGACGTCGGCTGAATTGTCGACTTCCAAGCGGTAACTTCCTTTTCTGACAAAACTGATGAGTATATTTTGATATTTCGTTATTATTAGTCAAAAAGAGGAGAGGGGTAGTTAGAACTTAGAAAGTATGTGATGAGTTTTCAAACTGTTAGTAGGTCACTTTCTAGACAGGCATATCACTGATTTGTTGTGGTCTGGATTCACCCCTGAAAATGTCATGGAATATATGGTCTGAGTCAATTCTTTACAAACTGGAACGTTGGAGCCAAAAATTCATGTTCTGCAACTTTTGGCTTCGTCTGATTGAATAGAAATCATTTTCTTGATGCCCAATTATTGACACCACTTCAATCTCAAACAAATTAGGAATACTATACCTTTTTTGCAATTTAAGAAGTATGAAGCTGGCTTGGAAAATATATTTATTTTTGTATTTCCATGACAGCTTTTGTATAGTTTTGTGTTTATGAACTATTTATGAGAATTGAAATTTTTGTGATGAAATTTGTGAAGAGTAAGGGTTGCAGGAGCTGTGAGTAAAAGTGTGAGTGTTCTTGATCTCTCTGGGAAGGAAAAATCTGCTAAGCCTCCCAGAAGGCTCTCTATTCCTTCCAAGTCTGTCCCCAGTCCGGTTACCAGACCAACTCTGAACATTACGCCAATACCAGAGGCTAGAATAAAGAGGACTAACAATGGTCAAAACAAAAATGAAACACCAGTTTCGAGTGTTTCCAGAACAGCTAGTCGAAATAGGCTCTCTTCAAGTGCGTATTGGCTGTCACAAATTAAACTCTCTGAGTCAGCTGCTAAGCACTCGCTTTCGCTTGGATTTTTCAAACTCGCCTTAGAAGCTGGATGTAAGGTACGCTTCATAGGCTCTGAGACTAGTTTGTCTTTTCTTTTTTTACTTATAAAGCTATGTTAAAGGAGTTAAAAAAGGATATCTGATGCTGCATAGCTATATATAAAATTTGACTTTTAGCATTCTTTGCATTTGCAATTCTCTTCAAACAGCCATTTGAACAGTTGAGGAATGAGCTCAAGTCATATGTCCGACGCCATGAACTCGGCGAAGCAGGGGGAGTTATGGAATTATTTGAGAGCTACAATATTGCAGATAGTCAAGAACAGAACCAGGTCTCTCAGACCTGTTCTCAGGTGCATGAGGAGGTAACTCGTTCATCTGATGATGAAGTTCACAGTCACAGCTCTTCTTCCGTAGCAGGTACCAGGAAACTGAGTCCGAGATCCTTGAATGCTAACGCTGCAAATGAGACTGGCCAGAAGCATGCTATTGCAACAAGAACAAGGACATCTTCGAACAAGACTCCTAATGTAAAATCCATTTCAGATAACGTGGTGAGCAAGTCACAGAAGAAGCTCCAGAAACCAACTAATCAAGAAACAGGAAAGCGAAAGGATAAGATTAAGAAGCCGGGAAAGAAATATGGAGCTGAAAATGGTAAGCCCTTTCATGAAAGCAACGCTGGTTTCAGTTAATGTGAGGGGTAGAACTAATAATTTGGCTTTATTTATAGATTCCGTCAGCCCTTCAGCTGCCGGGACTACAGCTGAAGAAAACAAAGAAAATGTGGTACAGTTCTGAACTTGAAATCACCTACATATTTGAGGCATCAGTCAGGATTTGAGTAATAAGAAATACTCTTTTTGTTTTCTAGATTGCTCTGCCAACGGAAGAGATCAGCCAAACCGAAGGCTGAAGTTTGGTGCGTGCTGCATTAAAATGCTGTAAACTTTGATTATTCTTTGTTGATGGGTGGTGGTGGTCTTCAGTGTTTTCTTAAAGTGGAGGCTTTTCCTTGTATAGAAGTATTAAGGTGAATTTGTTGTTTGTCTGCTGTGGAGACAAGATGTTTTTTATTCATTCCCTTAGTATTTGGTATCTTACATGGGGCTTGCTTTGTCATATATGGTTTAATTACACATGTTGCAATACTAAATTTTATTGAAGCGTCACTTTGAAAAAGCTTGGTCTTGTGTTTATGTTTAGATTAGATGCAGGAAAAGTTGATATTGGTGACAAACACAATTACACTTTCCATTGAACAAATATTTTAAAAACTAAATTTATTCCGAGAATTTAATAGTCAAAATTTCAATTTAGTTTTTAAAATATTAGTTATATATAATTTTTAAAAAGTAAAGATAATTTTTTTCAATTATTTTTCATATAATATTAGTTAAAATTTTAAAATCTTAAATTTTTTGTCTACTATTTTTTTTTTACAAAAGAAGAGTACAAAATAGTCTAGCTCAGATGACGGGGGTACAAAACCTCACATGCGTCTTGGTGAAGAAGCTCCTGGACGGCCATTGGAGGCTTCTGGAGTATGTGTAGACCCGGAATTAAGAGAATTTTTTGTCTACTTTTAGAATTACAGTCTTGAGAGAACATCTTTTGTCTGATTTTTTAAACAATATTTCACAAGACTGCTCTAACATCTATACTCGTATGGCTTATGCTTTTCTTTTTAATAATATTTTAAATCCAGTAGCTTTTACAGTTTACTCGTAACAACATTTTAAGGTGATGCACGAAACCATGCAAACAGCGAACGACAGTGGTTTGGACTTATGACATAATTTGCTTCCCCATTTCCGAAACATTTCCCAAAGTAAACACTTCCACAAGGTCATCCTCGACAGGGGGAGTCTTTCTTGTTTTCTTTCTATTAGAATATTTGATTAGCTACTGTTTATATTAGTTCCCATGATCTACGGGCTTCCTTTACCATTAGTTATGCTAGATTAGTGGGATTGGGTTTTTTATACGTTGTATACATAATTAGAGGGATTTGATATACTTGTATATATATAAACTCTGTTATACGGAATAGAAAGAAAACAAGAAAGGCGTCTTATCAATTTATTATGGTATCAGAGATGGAATTTTAGTCTTGAACAAATTTCTGTTTAATGGATACTCAACCTGCTGTTTTCTCGTTAGCCACATCTGGTTCAAACACATCTTCTTCTATCATAGACTATGACGTCTCCTCTTCTTACTTTCTCCACCATTCAGACAATTCAGGAGCCATATTAGTCTCTCAAGTCCTAGATGGCGATAACTATTCCACATGGAGCAGGGTAATACTCATGGCTCTTGAAGCAAAACACAAGTTGGGATTCATTAATGGCACTTTAACCAAGCCGGCACCTGACTCATCAAATCTCTTGCAATGGAATCGATGTAACAGCATGGTATTGTCATGGCTTCTAAATGCCGTCTCAAGAGATATAGCCAGTAGTGTTATATATATGCAGAATGCTCGTGATGTTTGGGTGGATTTAAAAGAACGCTATTCACAACAGAATTCTCCACGTATTTTTGAAATTCAACGAGCGATCTCAAATCATGAGCAAAGGCAAAATTCTATTGCAACATACTATACAACCCTTAAAGCCTTATGGGATGAATTGACTTCATACCATACCCTCCTAGCCTGCTCATGTGGCGCTCTTCAGAACTTAAATTCTTTTCAACAAACAGATCGACTCATGCAATTTTTGATGAGTCTCAACGATTCCTATGCAGCGGTGAGAAGCAACATTTTGCTCATGGACCCCTTACTGACCATGTCTCGTGCATATTCACTTTTATTGCAGGAGGAGAGACAACGATCACTCCATCCTTCGATAACCAACCAACAGCAGTTAGCTATGGCTGCAAGTTCATCCCATCACCACAATCAACTATATTTTCCAAATAATAAACAAATGTACCACTGTGACTTTTGTGGTCTAGATGGCTATACAGAATCCCATTGCAATAAAAAGAAAGGCTACCACTGTGACTATTGTGATCTTGATGGACACTTAGAATCATTCTGAAGAAAGAAGAAAAACAATCAAGGGTGTAGAGATGGAAAAGGTCAGAATCGTGCCACAACAGAGAGCTCTAATTCCAAGTCTATTGCAGCAGTAGCCGCTCAAAAAAATTTTGGATTGCAGGCTCCTACTTTTACTCAAGAACAGGTTCAGCAACTTCTTGCTCTCATTACCCCTTGTTCAAATCCTTTAGCAAATTCAGCAGGTAACGGTACTTGTCTCTTCTCAAACTTTGTGGATAAATTAAATCATCGGGTTATAGATTCTGGTTGCACTGATCATTTTACTCAAGACCCTAAGAATTAACATGACGTTAAATCTTGTTCTACTACTCCAGTTAAAATGCCAAATGGAGATGTCGTCTCTATATCTTGTTCAGGATCTACGAAACTAACGCCTCAATTACCTTTACAAGATGTCCTTTATGCTCCGTCTTTCCAGTTCAACCTTCTTTCGGTCAGCAAAATTACTAAAACTCTACATTGTTCAGTAACTTTTTTCCCTGGATATTGTGTCTTTCAGGACTTACAAACGAGGAAGCAGATTGGGCTGGGTAAAGAGCACGATGGTCTTTATTATTTTGAAATCAGTCCCTAATATTTTGCCTCCTCTATCACTCAAATAAATGAAGTTGATTTATGGCATTGGTGTTTGGGTCATCCTGCGCCTAGTCTTTCCTCTCAATTTATTAATTTAGATTCTAGCATTTCCTTTTCACAAAAATGCAGTTGCACTCTTTGTGCTTTAGCTAAACAAACTCGCATGCCTTTTAATTCTAGTCAGATTTCTTCTAGTCGTTGTTTTGAGTTATTACATGTTGATGTATGGTGACCTTATGCTACACCTTTACTTGCTGGTGCACGGTACTTTCTTACCATTGTAGATGATTTCTCTCGCAGTACTTGGGTTTATTTGATGCAAAACAAAATTGAAACTTTTTCGCACATTCAAAGCTTCTTTGCCATGATTCGCACTCAGTTTAATTTAATTCACAACCATGTATTGTTCGTAGTGACAATGGAACATAATTTTTTAATCAAGCTACTAATGAATATTTCTCTTCTTTTGGCATCATTCATCAACATAGTTGTGTTAATACACCTCAGCAGAATGGAGTTGTTGAACGGAAACATCGACATCTCCTTAATGTTGCTCGTGCTCTTCGGTTTCAAGCCCATTTGCCTTTGGCCTTTTGGGGCGAATGTGTTCTCACTGCCACCTACTTGATTAATCGAACACCAACAAAAGTTCTTCAAGGTAAAACCCCATATGAACTTGTATTCAATAAAGCCCCCGTTTATAACCATTTAAGAGTCTTTGGTTGCCTTTGTTTTGGACACAATACCAACATAGCACATAAATTTGACAATCGTTCTCTACCAGGAATTTTTATTGGTTATCCTTTTGCTCAAAAAGGTTATAAAATTTTTGATCTAAAAACAAAACAAATTTATACTAGTCGTGATGCTACTTTTTTTGAAACCAATTTTCCCTTTCATGGCCATCATGATGCTACTAAATCCACCACTAGCATTCTGCCTTTACCTTTACCCTTACCCGACCTCCCATGCACACAAGCACCTGAGAATAATATGCCACCTAACACGCAAACACATGATAATTGCACCACTGCACAGCAACAAGAGCCTACCCCTCCTCCCATACCTTTGCGTCATTCAACTAGGACAAGAAACGCTCCAACTTATTTACAAGACTACCATTGCTCTCATGCTCATATCCCTCACACTTCCGCTGGTAATGTTCTATCTTTAAGTAATTTTTTATCCTATGACAAATTCTCACGCTCTCATGTTTCTTTCCTTAGCTCTTTGTCTTCCCATGTTGAACCAAAATTTTTTTCCCAAGTCGTACAAATTCCTGAATGGCAATAGGCAATGCAATCTAAACTTCAAGCTCTTGAAGACAATCAAACATGGTCTTTAGTTCCCTTGCCTCCCAATAAGAAGCCCATTGGATGTAAATGGGTTTTTAAAATAAAGTGCCATTCTGATGATAGTATTGAACGTTACAAAGCTCGCCTTGTTGCCACAGGCTACACTCAAGCTGAAGGTATTGACTACCACGATACTTTCGCACCAATTGTCAAACTAGTCACTGTACGAGTATTGTTAACTATTGCTTTTGCTAAGAACTAGCCACTCCATTAACTTGATGTGCAAAATGCCTTTTTACATGGTGATTTACATGAAGAAGTCTATATGTCACTTCCACAAGGTCATCCTAGACAGGGGGAGTCTCACCTTGTCTGTAAACTCAATAAATCGATTTATGGTTTAAAACAAGCCTCTCGCAATTGGTTTGCAAAATTTTCCTTTGCTCTCATATCAATAAGATTATGACAATATCAAGCAGATCATTCATTATTTTCCTTAATTCAAGGTACGTCTCTCATCTTTATCCTTGTATATGTTGATGATATTATTATTATTGGTACTAATCTGCAGCCATTCAACACACCAAAGATCATCTTCATAGTCAATTTCGTATAAAAGACCTTGGTCGCCTCAAATACTTCTTAGGCATTGAAGTTGCACGCTCCCCATCAGAAATTTTCCTTAACCAAAGAAAATATATACTTGATATCCTTGATGATTCCGGCCTCACAGGTGGTCGCATAGGCAGCCATCCCATAGAGCAAAATTTGAAGCTAAATGATTCAGATGGGGAACTTCTTTCCAACCCGTCTTCTTATCGTCGCTTAGTTTGACGACTAATTTACCTAACTGTCACACGTCCAGACATCGTCTTTGCAGTGAATATCCTTAGTCAATTCATGCATCAACCTCGTAAACCACATTTGGATGCTGCTCATCGTCTTATCCGTTATCTCAAAAGATCACCTGGCCAAGGCATACTTCTTCCTTCCAATACTCATTTACAACTCTCTGCTTATTGTGACTTCGACTGGGCTAGCTGTCCTATGACTCGTCGATCTACTACTGGATTGTTAGCCCCAAATTTTTTTTATGATTATTAAGCATGATTAGAGAAATTAAAGCCTTAATCAATTAAATTGAGTTGACATAAATTAAA
>JANKOD010000006.1:24045165-24059133 GCA_026284645.1 Erythroxylum acuminatum
AGATGTCTCGGGAATGGGCCTCAGCAGGGCTCACCTCCCGGGACAGTCGGGCTCCGGGGCCGGGGTCCGACATCTGTTGCATATTTCTTGGTTCTAGCCCCATATCTTGGAAAAGCAAGAAACAATCCACCGTTTCTTGTTCTAGTGCTGAAGCCGAGTATTGCGCTATGGCAATGACTACTTGTGAACTAACTTGGTTACGGTCATTGCTACCAGAACTTAATGTCCCTACTGCATCTGCTACTCCTTTATTTTGTGACAACCAAGCAGCGCTTCACTTAGTAGCAAATCCAGTGTTCCATGAGCGCACAAAGCATATTGAAATAGATTGTCACATTGTACGTGAAAAGTACCAGCAAGGTATCATCCATCCTCAGCCTATATCTTCAAAAGAATAGCTCGCTGACATCTTCACGAAGCTCCTTGGGAAAGACCAGTTTCATCACTTGTGTGGCAAGCTGGGCATTCATGATCTTCATGCTCCACCTTGCGGGGGAGTATTAGAATATTTGATTAGCTATTTTCTATATTAGTTCCCATGATCTACGGGCTTCCTTTACCGTTAGTTATGCTAGATTAGTGGGATTAGGTTTTTTATACGTTGTATACATAATTAGAGGGATTTGATATACTTGTATATATATAGACTCTGTTATACGGAATAGAAAGAAAACAAGAAAGGCTTCTTATCAATTTATTAATGGCCCTTAACCCCAAAAACCACGAAGACCACTGTGAAGGTTTTACAACAATATAATGCAAAATGGTACAGAAGTTTTGTATATTACACATCTGAACAAAGTAGCCCTAGCATTCTTAAATTGAGAGAAGCAATACACTAATAGTTGATAAGATCCCATTTGGACCTTAAAAGATTCCACCTTACGCAAGACATGCACGCACAGAAAGCTGGTGGTCATTAGTCTACAGTCCAGCTCTGCTCAACAATTTCCCTAACTCTATGATTGTATTCTCGCTTGCTTTCACTTAAAAACCGGGCAGCTTCTGAATTAGCGGGAGAATTGGGGTTGGGGTCACAGAGCAACGACTGCAGTAATTGCATAGATAGGGTCAGAAAATCATACAGTGAAACCCACTGTACATAAAATGTACATGAAATACTCTCAGCATTCGTGCTCACTATCTTAACAGTCACTAGAAATGTTGTCTTGTATTCTCCTCACTGGGGAAAATTATGACCTAAAATGATCTCATTGAAGTGAAGGCACAAGCCCACAGAAAATTTTTGTAACCATTAGTACAAAGGTTGCATAATATTTATCCACAATAGTGTATCTTGTACAATTTCTAAAAGGAAGCTAAACCTTGTTCCTCTCACATTTATTCAGATTACTGCACAAGCCATCAGTAACATGACCTGACAGCAATCAATCTAATGCAGACTTGAAGCTGAAATTTTTGGTTGATACAATAGTGAAGCTATTCTTAATCTTTCAACTTTCCTGACTACCTATATCCGAGATAATTATGTTTACTAATTCTGCGACAGTTTTAATTCTAGAGGTTAAATAACTGTCAGATGCTTTTTGTTCGAATAACCTATAGTACTTCTTCATTTCGATTAACCACTGTTCGTTAAAATTAGGTCATATGAATAGCTAGTTCTGTCGTCTGACTACTCCAACCAAAATTCTGGGGCTTAAATGCCAAACAGTCATATGAATAGCTAATTCTGTCGTCTGACTACTCCAACCAAAATTCTGAGGGTTAAATGTCGCCCTTTACTTTTTTTTCTTTCTTTTCTTCCTTGTGAACAAGGAATCCTAGGCCTTAACAATGAAGTGGTTGAAGGCCTTCTCTAATAGGTCAAAAGTTCGTGACGATAAATGGTATTTTACAGATAGGGATAAACTGAGCATTCAGCTCCTTTATTCGATCAAGGAAAAATGAACTGGTCAGGATATCAAAAACATTCATATGAGGAAAAAAAGGAACATAATAAATTTGCCAAAAGCTTACTCAGTATGACAGTTCAATCCAATCAAAAGCATTTAAGCTCACTAGGAATCTCGGGGAAACTTTAATTTCAGATGTGGCATTAACCACACATTAATTAGTGGGAACAAAATATTGTATAAGAGCAAAGATTATTTTTGCTGGGAACTCCCATATTCAAGATCTCTCCATCCCCCCACTTTTTTCTTCTCTAAATTTGTTTGCCCCCTGATAGTATGCATATCTAAATGTGTAAGCATGGTACTTGTTCTAGCATACAGGATTTGCAAAATGATAAATATCTGTCCGCTAAATATGGTTCGGCTACTAACTCAACAGAATACGCAATATAATGTCTATATCGAATAGTATAACATTTTAGCATGCCTGTATTGACATGAGTATAGCTGCTACATCATATATAGGCTCCACTGATTTTGTAGAATATCCAAACAAATGCTTCCATCTGCATAGACTACAGATTTCCAACACAAAAACCTAGCTGGAAATAACAGTTGAAGCAATAATCAACAAAAAGTCCACACTAGATAACACTTTTCAGTCCAACTTACTATTTGGATGAAACATTCAAGAAACAAACCGTACTGTTGGTGGTTTGTTAGGATAGTCCTGAGTCAACTTGAACGTGCCTGAAAGGCTCCAAAGTATGAGAAATTTGTTTCATTCATGAGAAGAAACCACAATAAAATATGTTGAAATTTGAACAAAAAAGATTTTGACATGCAAATGTATAAAAAAAACAATGGTAACATAAAATTAGAACCAATACTGCAGCATTGTGGTACTTTGCAAAACACCTTTTTAGTTGAAAAACCCAGGCACTTCAGGAAGCAATGATACAGAATCAGATAACACGTTATAACTGGGATACTTCAATTCAGCCTAAATTTGAGGGGAATTCTAGAAGGCTTCTTGTGCCCAAACATTATGTTGTGCTACAAGTTTGCAAACTATTATAGAGCCTCTCAGTCAGATGCCTAAACAGGATTAAGCTTAACTAAAATTGACTTTTAAAAGTTTTCAGAACCTTATATTTTCACCATTTATTTTGCATTATTTCATATTACAAAAAGGAAATAGTTTTCTATAAGAGAAGAGTACCTATAATTCACTGTTTAGATGTATGGCTGCACAGACCACAATCTAATGGGTTAAAAAAAATTAAGCATAACGCTTTGACTTGAGTGGAGATAACGAGAAGCTTAAATCTTGGGACTAAGATACCCCAATCAACTGTACTTAGATATGTATTCGTCACAGGATATGGTTCCTGACCATTGTTTTCATCAATTTTAACTAGATATAATATTTTTACAGGCAAATGAGAAGGTAACAGGCTTCAAAGTTTGCAGGGAATAAGATCCTCCTCTCAAATTGATCAAGACTTAAAGTTGTTGATCCATGTTCAACAACATTAGATAGCCGGGTACTCTGATTCTAAAAGCATCTAGAAATTTGTGGATCAAAATTCATATATACACTTGTATAAGAAGATAGAGAGAAACCAATCTTCTGAGATTTGAGGTAGAGCATAATTAGAACCCAATTAAGAAATGGTACAACCAAAACTGTGGGCTGCAAAATTTACTCTTAGTATAAGTAAAAGATAAGAGAATATCCATTATTTATTTGCTCTAAAATTTCCTTACTAATGAAAATGAATAGTACATTCCAGAAAGCAAATACAAAACAAGCATGTGCATATCCTAAGAGTGGAAGTCATGGTATAAGTGTTACTTACCCCCATCTCATGGAGTATCATCAGGGATGCAATTCAAGTCGTCAAAGAAATCAGAAATGGTTTATCGATTGCTGGTAAACATGCATAAAATAAAGGAAAAAGAAATGGGAGAAAGAGGGAACATCGCATTTATAGCTCAACTCACCCAAAAATCACAGCATTCCAGAGCAATATATTATTTTCTTGTGGTGCACCACTAATTCCTGCAGGTGGGTCGTGTTGCAATCTCTTAAAATCCCTCATCAATCTCTTCCTAGCAGGAGTTAACATGGTTCAGCACCTACAGACCACATGTTTTCAAGTTCTTAAGGTTAACTAAAGCTGGAAAAAACAATTATTTCCAACAATGGGCGAAAACAAGATTAGATGACTACCATGTCAAGGTAAATCTCAACTTCCGGGCCTAAAAGCAGTATATTCCAAGAAAAGTAAACTTCGGAGAACACTCATTAAATCAACTTAAAGATTGTCATGACATTGTCATTGGAAGCCTACATGACATGAAGACCTTAATCTAAGGGTTATTGTTTTTCCAATTTAAATTCATCAGGCACTGACAAATAACTGATATTGCACATCCATTTCGTCGATATGCACAGTTATAATAATTAATCCAGCAATAAAGTACCCACTAAAATGCCCACGAATGCAAATTAGAAAAAGTTTTCATTCGCAGCTCACAAATGCATAAATCGCAAGTAATAACCTCAGAATCAGAATTGGACAAACCGATGGATTCCCTACCAAACAGCTTGTCCGTAGACAATCAAGTAACGGCTCAGTATACAAAAGAAAGGAGTCTATAGCAGCATTTGCTACACCAAAAAAAAAGATGGTGCAAAATTTCAAAACAGACATAAACAAGAGCTAAAAACGATGTCATAAACGTAAAAGAGAAGTTGAATTAAACTGCGAATCACTTACCTAAAGGAAGACGCTGAAAAGGAGAAAGAAGGGAGGGATAGGGTTTTGAGGAAGAGCTGATATTGAATTAGAGAAATGGAATCGAATTGTTGAATCAAGAAACCAAAAAAACTACATAGAGGAAAAATTAAAAAAAAGGGTGCGATCGAAAGCGACTTAGCGAGGCTTGAAGGCATGAGGGAAAAGAAAAGAAGACACCATCGAAATATGGATACAGAAAAGGAAATGGACTTGAAAACAGAACACGTTTTTTTGGATTGCTTATAGGGAAACTGAAAAATACAGCTTACAAAATAGATTGGAGGAAATAGGTCCCCGACTTATCCTCTAAAATGATATAATGGCACCCCATAGGTGTAATATCAAAATAAGTGACACCGACTGCAAACGAACGAACGTTTTACTTTCATTCTACGCATTGTGATATCATCATTATACCCTTCGCACTGCCACTTTATACCACCTACATAGGATCTTGCTTGCCTTTAAACACTGAATTTTGGGGAGTTCATACAGGACTAGCTTTTGCTTGAGACTTGGGTTATAGACGAGTAGAGTTTGAAGTGGATTTTTTTGAGGTCATCAACATTTTATCTGCGTCGGATAACTTGAGATATTGTGATAGTTTTTTGAGGATGGCCATCCGAGAGCTATTGGCAAGACCGTGAGAGGTCAGCTTTCGTCACTCAAATTAAAGAACTAAAAAGATTCAAAATTACAACTTGAACAACGAACTAAAATTTGATAAACAAGTTTGGTCATAATTTTCCT
This sequence comes from Erythroxylum acuminatum, assembly GCA_026284645.1. Taxonomy (NCBI): domain Eukaryota; kingdom Viridiplantae; phylum Streptophyta; class Magnoliopsida; order Malpighiales; family Erythroxylaceae; genus Erythroxylum; species Erythroxylum acuminatum. The sequence continues at coordinate 24,050,579 of JANKOD010000006.1, forward strand.
AAAAGAACAATCCTTTCATCGTTTGTTATCAAGCATAGGCTAATTAGAAACTATATAAACACAGAATTTATTGTGTTTCTTCAAATTATTAACTGGCTCGATCCCTGTTGTCTCCTGAAGATGTAGACCTTGACGTAGATGAAGGTGCCAAGAATACCAAATTTCCCTATTGAGAATTTGTTGACGAAGTCGTTTTGTTTAAGTACCTTGTTGCATATGCATTGCCTTTAGGATCGAGTTGCCGAGTAGCTACTAGCCACTGGAAAGTGCTCACACTATTTCAACTTCTGTACAAACTTGTCCCCACTTCCCTGATTTCCTCCCTCAAAGGCAGCACCACTGTTGCCACCGTCGCCAGTGCCAATGATAGACATGAGAACAGCTTCTAAAGCAGATTGGAAATTTGGATCACCAGTGATGGCCTTTGTTGCGGCAACTATAGTATCTGGTAACAACGGTTGCTGTGGCAGAGAAGACTGGTATTTTTGGATATATGACCGACGAAGGTTGTTCTCTTCTTGTGTTCTTCCGAGGTTTGACATTCCAAGTGGGTTCCTTAGGTAGGGTTGTGAATCACTTTTATAGCCAGCAGGGAACATGTTGCTCCATGGCATTGTTTGGTTAGTTTCACGGGAACCAAAGTTGAGACTTGTTGAAGCAAATTCGGGGATTTGAGGATAGGTTGAAGAAAACCTAGTGAAAGGAGATGAGGAAGATGGCGTTGAAGTTAAGTCAAGAGTGATTGTTGGGTGGGAAGATGAAGAAGACAATGAAGGATTATTATACATGTGTAAAGGCTTTGACATTGAGTTATCAGATAGATAGAACTTCAATCCATGGAGATCAACAGCAGTGGTAGGGTTGATGTTCGATGATGAGCCAGATAAGAGCATAGAAGCAGCTGCAGAAGTTGTGGAAGCCATCCCTCTTGCTGAAGCAGGAAGTGGGTGGTTGTGTGTTCCTTCGTAAGTAGTGATTAAGATGGACATATCCTCAACATACCTTTGCACCTGAAACATCACAAAATAAGAAGTCGTAAGTGCAAGAGTACTTACAAGCGAAGAATGATAAATACAAAGATATATTCCAAGTCAACTTTCTTTTCATTCCTTTGGTCTACTAGATAATGCTCTGTATTAACTGCAATTACTGCAACAATTAATCTTGAAGCACTATTTGAAAATAATAAATTTTGTACCTGTTTCCTCACTGGGCATGTTGGTCCAATAGTACACCTATAGTAAGCTCGAGGGCATGGGTTTCCTTTTGCAATCTTCTGTCCATATTTCCTCCATTGGCAACCATCATTCATCTATATATATATAATCAAAAAGAGAATATTCACCAACAATACCAAAACTAAAAAGTAGTTCTATTTAGGTAATCCTACTCCTGATAGGGTTGTAAAAGCATAAATTCAGATACTAACAGTTGGAGTGTCGCATCTAACTTTCAAAGAAACTCTTGCTTTTTTGACAGGATTCTGTTGTTGGACTTCATCATCTCCACTTCGAGCTATCTTCGAAGCTTTATGAAGCAAATTGTTCCCCTTAGATTCTTTTTTGGATTCTTTGAAATTGTTTATTGGGCTTCGTTTTTCATCTCCAGTTCTGTCAGAATCTGACATTTTGAGTTTGCAGTCTAGTCCAAGAGACAGGCTGTCCTTGGTAACATGATGATCTTTCCTTTTGCTGGAAGTTTCAACATTCTTTCCATCTTTCTTGGGATCATTTGGAAAACCAAGTGTAAGTGAAACAAGCTCGGTTTCTTGATCAGTTGCTTGAAGATTATTCTCCATTTCTGTGGGATTGTTTATTTCCTCTTGTTGAACAATGTCATGGATTTGCATTTGAAGGGTTCGATAATCTTTCAATATTTGATTTAAGCACGTTTTTAGTCGTAGATTTTCTGATCTCACTTCACCCATTTCGGCTCTAGCAGATTCAAGCTGAACATCCTGCACATATGTGTCATAGAAAGTACAAATTTACTTTGTTAATGATTTGAAGATTAAAAATTGAAGGAAATGTTTAAACAATTGGTCGAGGAAAAATGAAAAACAATAAGAATGTATGGAGAAACCTTTAGGCTATGTTTGATTGGACGTAAGATTTTTAATAGAATAGAATAAAATAATTTATAATGAAATGGAACGTAAATAGATGTAATATTAGAAAATTGTTGTTTGGGAGGAATGAAAGAGTTCATAATGTAATATATATAGTGAAATGTTGTTTGAAAAAAGGGGGTTCATAATGTAATATAGTAAAATATTTTTTATCATTTTACAATCCATTTTAAACCCCCTAAATCGAAGGTAACTTATTTTTACTGTTTAAAATGAAATATGATGTAATGTGAAACCCTCCCCTTTTATTCTTTTCTATTTCATTCTATTATAATCCCTTCTACTATTCCATTCTATTAATAACCATCTAACCAAACATAATCTTAGGGTTAGTGGATTTCAAGGTTGTTTTCCAATCTCATTCAACCAAATTTAAATCCTTAAGGTGAGAAAAGGGTGGAGTAGATTTTTAGAAAGGAAAAGTTCTCTCTTAATGTGTACTCTATTTCTAACATTCATTTCTTCAAAAAGAAAGCAAAAAAGGAAGAAAGAAAATGCGAACACTTTTTATTGAATGATGAAGCTTATCAACATAAAAATGTAATTATAAATTTAATATATAGTGTTGTTAGTAAATTTTCATCTTTAACCTCAGCAATGCAATACGTTGTTTCATCATTCATGTTATTCACATTATTAATTGTGTTAGTTCATTTAAACTTGCTATTAAATAAATAACTAGGCTTTTTCATAAGGCATTCATTATACTTTTAAAACAATGCATCTCATATTACTTCAAGTACACTAACTATAGTTTTACTAGTAGTACTCAAACTAAATGCAAGGTTGAAAGCTACAATAAAGAAATTATTAGTGACTACCTTTTATCTAATTTAATGATAAATATAAATGTTTTGTTGTTCCTAAAAAGGTGTAATTTTATTTTTATGGATATAATATGTTATCACAACGATTTCCTTTTTAAAGAGGAAAAAAGAGAAAAAATTAAAGTAAAATTTTTTTAATTTAGTATAAAAAGAGGAAAAAAGAGAAAAAAAATTAAAGTAAATTTTTTTTAATTTAGTATAAACAAGTTTATCAACGGCTGTATATATTGTAAAAAGGTTCTTTCTAGAACTTTTAATTTAAATCTAACCCTTTATTTACAATAAATTGTAACATTAGTTTAAGGAGTTGTATGAATTATTATTATCATTATTGACATATTCATCTAACTAAAGTTGAAGTCATGTTTAGTTTTAACTTAGTGAAATTCTACCAGAGGAGTTTATGAATAGTTTCTTAAAGTACTAGTACACTATTGAAAATTCCATAACAAATCATAACTATAAGGTAAGAATCTAAATATGTATTAGATTAGATTGGTTGCTGGTTATTATAATAATTGTAATTGTAAGAGAACGTAAAAAGATTAATCATATTCACAATTGTAAATAGTTGGGTGTTATTTTGAATTTTGATTTATCCTTTAATTAGTAGATTAGTACAATTAATGTTTTAAATAAAATTTAAATATATAATTAAATTCAAAATAATTATTAAAATATACTCCTCCCTTATTTTAAATAAAATTATCTCTAAAAGGAATTATAGTTGCAAAATCCACAGACATTTAGGAAAGGAAATAAACTCTATATTCCTTTCCCTAGAAAGCTTACGGAGCTATGCTTTGAGGGAGGCCCCCCCTTTCAAATATTTTTTTAAAAAAAAATTACCTATATAATTAAAAATTTTAAAATTATAAATATAAGCGGCCCCCCTTTAAATATTTTTGCATTTAGATGTTGACTCCCGGCCCCCCCTTAGAGTTGAGTCTGGCTCCGTCCCTACTTGTCTTTTTTTGTTTGTTTGTAAGGTGTTTTGGTCTTCTTTCTTGTCTCAAATGAACAAACAAGGGAACATGATTAGAATTAAAATTAGACAAAATTAATAGGATTAAACTTTGACATTGTCCTACTTTTTTCTTAAGTTACGTTTTCCCTCGAGCCTTGTTTGTAAAGAAGATTAATATCCAATAGGCTTAATCTTATATATATATTCTCGTGTCGTCGAGATGGTTGGATCCATCAAATGCAGCAAAGCATGCTAGGAGCAAGGTTTATCGAATCAGACAAGTGCCACTATATGCCAAATTGTAAATTTCGTATGAACCATGCAAGATCGCAGTCAAGGAAAGCAATAGGACATGCTGTTTTCAAATATTTTCTGATCTTAGTTAATGCCCGCATGCTTCTGATATAGATTAGAACAAAAGAAAATCTTCTAACCTTTTTCTTTTGGCTTGAAGATGGTACTTTTGAATCAGGTTCCATGCTGGACCTGTCCTCCTGATTGGATTTCTCAGGTACCTGTTCAAGGGCCTTCATAATATGTTATTAAAAGGTACAAGGAAAGAGATAACAAGACCCTGTAAAGAAAAGGACTACATAAGTTTGCTTAGATGATTAGGGTTTTCCCAACTTCTCTCCAGTGCTCGCAAGACATAGGGCAAAAATGTTGGAAGAGTGCATAAAAACAAAGTAACTAACCAATAGCTATCTATATAACCTAACCTCGTGAAGCAAGTGGTTGAGTCTTTAAGTCGCTGGTTGTCTAAGATAATGGTCAAGAATATCATACCAATCAAACATGACAACAAGAAAACTTGGAATTTTCATACACCCAAGTCTATTAAAACGACTCTGCTGGGACCACAAAGATTGCCAAGTTCATGACTTTAAAGGTTTACGATCTTCCACTTTCGTGATCCAAAACTGTCAGTCTCATGTATTACTCAAAATATCTGCAGAGGTATTCATGTTGATATAAGGTCTCAAATGTATACAGGTCAATGCTTAGATGTAATCTTTTTATCCATTGCATAGAGCTCCTAGAAACCACATAAATTGTAATATTATGGCATGCAAAAATACTGAATGAGAAAGGTTCAATCAAAGGGTGGTCTTAATCCAGTCAGAATGTCTACAATCTTAGAGGATATGTATTGTTTTTGGCTATTATAATTAATTACCTGCTTTATTAAGTTCATATTCCTGTGTTCTGGAGAAGAAGATTCCAGATTGCTTCCAACCTGAATTATATGCATATATGAAGAAATAAGTCAACGATAATTTCTTCTACTATATATTTTATATAGACAGGAATAAATATGGCATGAATCATGATCAATCGCCCCTGAGAAGCAACGTTTACAGTAAAGTCTTCAACATAAAATTCAGAAAGAAAGCGGTATTATAAATTCTGAAAATAGTGCCATGGAAAGAAAAAGAAAGCTTTCTCCCTGCTCTTAATCTATGGAAAATATATGAAACCTGCTGCTTATGCATTAAATTTTATATTTAAAAAAAAACTTGACTGATATGAGCTCATACAAACACTTGATCAATACTTCATCAAGAAAACCACAGAACCAGAATGAAGGGAGAGAAGCATAACGTGCATCTTTGTGTATATGCAGTTCCTTTTGCTCGCAATAAAGTATTAAACCTTCCTACAAATCATAAAACTACAACAAACGCGAAAACCAGAGATGTAGGTGAAGCTCAAAAGAGAGTGTATATAACCTTATTAACAACAGTATCTTCTCTGCAACCACCTTCATGACCACCATAAGAATCAGCCGTCTTATCTTCTTCGACAACTCTATGACCAATTCTCTCCGTTAGATCCTCCATAAAACCCTTTTGATGAATTGATCTCCTCTTCTCTTGCTCCTTTTTACCATCTGAATGAGAACCTTAAGTTGTATATATACAGAAAGCATCCAGTATTTTGAGTTGCTTTAAAGAAACCCAAAACCTCACGGGCTTACGTAGGAAACGCATAAGCATCAAACATAAATGTCAACTCTCATGCAAATCCAATTGCAGTAAAAAAGAAAAAAAAATCTCTACAACTAATCTTTTATGCATACTTTTAGCGATAAACTAAGAGGCTGAAGAATTCAACGAAGACCATGATTAGGACAAGTTGTAAAAAGAGAGAGGTTCGAGCCATCCGAGATTCACGGGTCCCCCATACCCATCTTTTGAAGTTTCTTAATTACAGAAGTCAGGTTCATGATGTGGTCAAACTTTTGGATGTTTTATGGCCTGTAACCCTTTATGACTGGAGTTTGCTTTTTGTCTTTTTCTTCTTGAGGTTGATGACAAGTAGGGTTTGCACTTTGTAGTGAGTACTGTTAGGGTCAAAATGTGGCTAAAGAATGAATCCTATTGGTCATTCAAATTAATATAACTTTACCCAATGAGCTGGGCAACAACACTGCACCGTTCAAGTGTACGACATTTCAACATTGTTGAATTGAATTAGTTTATAAATCGCCATTAGTTAACATATAATTCGTCTTCCTGGAATGTAATTGAAGCCTTTGGTAGTTTCACATCCCAAGATGATGACCAACTTCAAATTTATTGTTCAGTTCAGTCTATAGATGTGTGTTTCTCGTGCGCAGTAGCAAAATTCTCTTTCCATACGCTTCTTTTGCATTTCCTTTATGATATCAAGGTCATATTGTTCTATGCATAAGAAAGTTCATTTACGCATGAGGATGGTTTAGTAAGTTCATGAACGTGCTCCAACATCCAAATTCGTATTTCTTCTAACATCAAATTAAAAAAAAAAATGTTGCTTGTGTAATAGGTAACTAATCCAAATTCAATTCTTTAGTTTGTTCAACAGTTTGAACATTTTCGTTCTATAGACTTGAAATTTAGTGGAAAACAATTCAATCGATCCATATAAAAATAGGGTTATTGGGATCTACACCTTTTTAACTTCTAAAGAGGACATAATCGTGAATTCGATCTAAATAAGAAGTAGAAGAAGGAAATACTTAAAAAATTATTTATAGGCATAGAAGACTGAAGCATTAACCTTAACTGCATGACCATACAGCAGGGTACGTGGTAAAGCAGTTGATGTAGCTGGTGAAAAGTATCACATTAGTGGAAGAACGCAGCACCTTGGTCATAAATATTCTAGAATAAAGCATCCAATCCGTAGGAATTTTCAAATCTTGATAGGACCACACAACTGGTGTGTTTTTTTTTTTTGTTGGCTAAGTTTTCAGTTCTCAATGTAATTGTTTACATTTGATAAAATTAAAGGTACACAATTTGAATAGTCTCACTTGATATTACAACGAGGAAAATTAAAGTACCCCCTGCATTCTCGATTTCTTTCCACTTTATTAGTTTGTTCAATGACAATATAATTAAGTATTTACAATTTAGTAATGCAACTTAAGTAAAACATGGAAGGGTATTATTATGAATTAAAAAGAGACCGCATGATATGGCATATTCTAGTGAACATTTTATAAGAGCTGACGAAAATATATGTGACTACTGAAGTCGGTAGCCAAACATAAGACCGGCGGATGCGTGAGATTTTGAGAGTAATATAAATGGTAAAATGGTGACGTAACATAGTGGTTGTCAAAAGCCAATCGCAGTTGTTAATTTAGAAGTAGTGTCATAAGTTAGGAGCCAGGATCTTTTGTCTATTTTATCCTGTCTTATCTTGTCCTATGAATCTCAGCCATCCATTTATGTTAGTCCCGCGTAAATGAATGATTGAGATTCATGGGACAGGATAGGGACATGATAAAATAAACAGAAGATCCCGTCTCATACGTCAGACCTACCAAACCATTAGGAATTATAAGAACAACAAATGGATGGCCATTGGCCGAACTAATCAAAATTGAGATAAGTTGCTCTCCTTCAATTCCTAATAAATTTGATCGCCGAGTTAATGTGCGGCAGCTAAATTCTTGAAAGATTTCTGAGCAATAAATACCTCCATGGCAATGCAATATTTGCATTGAACATAACTAGTTTCCTGATTATTTGTAGATTGCGATGTAGAGACTTTTTGATCCTCATGACATGAACGTGTTACTTATTTGACGGCTCTCTCCCTAATGTTAGCTTTATCTTAACCCTTTATTTATCATGTTAAAGTTTAAAGGAAGTATCGATCGAACTTCTCAAAAACTTGGTTTGTTGCAGGGACATTATCTTTCTCTGTCAAAACGTAACATTGGCTCTCCAAATTATACTGTACCCTGCAATAAGTTTCCTTTTTAAATGCCAAAAGGAAAGAAATCTCATTTTACGTACAGAAACTGATGCCAATTTTTATTCCTCCTTTTTCTCCCTTTCCTTCCTTTACGTTCTTGTTTTATTTCTTATAGTTTGACCTATTCATCAAGACTTAGAGCAAAAAAATTAAGACCAAGTCTCTTGAAAAATAGTGTTGTAACATGCTGGATGTAGCTTGTAATGCCTGTAAATCATGCACTGTGTGGACCATACCTTTTGGAACTACCCATTCAATCTCGATTTCTGATAGCTTCGTAGGAGTAATGTTATTAGTTATCGCAACCTGCAAAAAATCATCAACACACAACTCGAGAACTTTCTCGGTCAAGGGGTTAATACAATCAACAGCAAAAGCTGTA
>JANKOD010000006.1:24082198-24093531 GCA_026284645.1 Erythroxylum acuminatum
ATTTCATTCTTTATTCAAGCCTACTAAATTAATGACCCAATTCTAAAAATAAATAATTAAACAAACAACCAAGCATGAATAAATCATTAAGCAAATAATAAGTAAAAAAATTAAAACAAATCGGGATCCAACAATAAGTAAACCAGAAATGGTTTTGTATTCGATGGGAAAGTTCTCAGAAAATTTCTAAAAACTCTAAAAAGCTACGGAATAAGTTCTAACGAGCTTTAATTATATCATAATTCCTTTCTTAGTATGCATTTCAAAATTTTATCACAAAATTTTAAATTACACAATATTCAGTTATACATTAAATAATATAACATGTTACGCCTAGGGACTTTTTTAATTTCGTTATTTTAATTAACTAAAATATTTAATTGATTATAAAATTTTTTAAACTTATTTTGTTTCAATCACAGGCGTGACTTACCTGTGACTTAATAAGTCACACCTGTGACTGTTGATATGTGTTTTTTACTTACTTAGATATTATACTATTTGTATTTACTTTGTATATTTTATCCATTTATAACAAACACATTACACTATACATTTTCTATATTTTTTATTTTTCATTCCAATTTTTTACTAACTAATTTTACTAAAAATGACAAAAAATATATGCGCTAATTATATGTAAATTAATTAATTAGTTATAAATTAATTATATTTAATTGAAGAATGAAAAAATATATATTTTTCACAGGCATGACACTTAAGTCAAGCCTGTGTACTTAATAAATATAATTTCCGGCTGTAACTTAATAAGTTCACGAGACTCATGGCTGGGAGGATTAAGTCACAGGCGTGACGAAGGCGATAACAGGAGAAAAGATTTAATCAGTCAATTAATTATATTTAATTAAAAATGAAAAAAGCATGTTCTTCTTATTGAAGTTCTAGAATTTGAACGATTAATTAACAATAAGCATCCATGCGGAAAAACGTGGACGTGGTCTTATGCAAGTCATGGTTATCTTCAAATCTAAGATTTCAGATGGCAATGAAATTTGGTGAAGAGGAAGGGCAATGTGTGAGGACCTTGCAGTTAAAATTTCAAGTCAATCAGAGGTCCGGAGAAGAAGTTATGGCCAAAAGAATGAAGAGTGCACAAAGTTATTAGACAGAGGCGCATGATCGTGCAACAACCAGATAACCTCCTCTATGTCACGATCGTGCGTGTGTACAATCGTGTGACTATAGATGATCAACTCTCTATCACAATCGTGCAACTACCAGACTTCACCTTTCTGTTAGTGGAATCGCCAGGGTCAAGTTAAACACGGGATTTTAAAGTGGTTTTACCCTCCCTTGCCATATATTGCATGGTCGTCCATCCCATTGTTATTAAGTACTAGATATCAATATTAAGTTTATTAATTAATTATAATTATGCATGCACAGTTGTGACATTTATCTCTTTCGCATTACCCATTGATATAGAGTGTCGTCAAAACATCAACGCTTATGCGATGGTGTGATACCCTAGTTTGATTATTGTGCTGGATAACATGTTGTACATGTATTTATAGAGTATGATCTATTTATGGTATATTAAAGTAATTTAAGCATTTAAATATGTTATTGAGGATGTAACAGAGATCACGAATAAACTAGAAATGGTTTTGTATTAGATGAGGAAGTTCTCAGAAAATTTATGAAAACTCTAAAAAGCTACCGAATAAGTCCGAACGAGCTTTAAAAGCCTCGAAATGTACTTTGGAGATTTAGGTGACACCGGACGATTTTCGTGGCATTTAGTGATTTTCGGATTCAATTCGAAAATTCTTTGGGGCAACCGAAAAGTTACTGAATAATTTCAAAATACGATAAAAAGCTCTAGAATTAGGATTGGAGTCCATAGGAGCTGAAACAAATCAAAACGGAGGTTGTTTGAATAAAATTCGGGTAACGTGAATTCATTTTTCTCAAACCTAGCTGATCTTGCTGGGTACGTGAAAAAGTCATCTGATGCGTTGCGAAGATCACCTGGGTTGCATCTTCATTGCTGCGTTACGGCTATGTCTTGTGGGCATGAAATCTACTTATGGGGCTCAATTGAAAATGGATTGAAAGATTAGGTTTTTAGGGATTTAATTTTAAGCCCCGTGACTCATGATATTTAAGTTTTTAATTTTTTAACTTTTTACTAAAATATTATAATAAATTTATGTATTATGTATAAAGTTAAAAATATTCACTTACATATTTCATCCATTTATAACAGATACATTACACTTTACATTTCCAAATTTTATTTTATTTTTTCATTCTTATGTTTTACTAACTATTTTTATTAATTCACTTTAAATATTCTTCCTCTTATACTTTAACCTATTTTATCCCAAATAATTTTATCCACATTTACAAATTTCATTTTTTTCGCAAAATTTAAACTTTAAAAATATTTATTTATACATCTTTGACCATTCATAACATAACATATTTATAAATACTCCTCAATTCTCTTAAAATTTTATTTTTATTTTCTTGATCGATCACGAGTATGATTAACAAGTCACACCCATGACTCCTTAAAATTTTTGAATGATAATCACGCTGTAGCTCCTTATATTTGTATTACTTTTTTTTTAAATCTCTTTATTTTTTAATCTCTGTACTAAAATATTATAACACATTTATTTACACCTTTTTCCTATCCACTTTTACTAAACTATTTTATCTTTTCCTCTTTTCATTTACAAAATTGTATATAAATTTACAATTTTTACCTAAATATTTTATCCATTTATCTTTTTAATTCCTTCAGTATTATACATTTCCAAATTTGCATTTATTTTTAATTATTATTTTTAACTTATTTTATTTATTTATTCTAAACATTCGAACTATTATTTTTACCTCTTTTCTCTCACAAAATTATATTTGCAATCACACATTTTTAATTTTCCTTCAAAATTTTAACTTTAACTATATTCATTTATTCATCTATAACTATACATAACATAACATATATAAAAATTAACGATATTCATTTATACATCTATAACTATACAGTCCTCAAGGGGTGTGGCTAGATGGTTGAGAGCGGGGCTTAGTTTCCTCAGGTTCGATTCCTTGCTAACCCCTCTTGTAAGAGCCTGGGACAGCCGAGGTTTTACCTATGGGTGGAGAACTAGTGTGGCCCTCTGTGATGGGATGTAGCCGCTTGGCCCTCTGCTGAGGTGTAGCCACTTGGCCCTCTGAGAAGTGAGCTCGCTTGGCTCACCTGTAGGGTTTACTCGAATCAAAATAAAAATCTATAACTATACATAACATAACATATATAGAAATACTCCTTAACTCTAAATTATGTGTACATTATAATTATTTGGATTATCAATGCCTATTTGCGCATTGACTATCTGCTAGTTTATAGAAACAGAGCACCATATAATTGGCCGCTGCAGTGGATACGGGCCTGTGTTCATCCGTTCTTCTCCACCAATCTTCTTTTCTCATGGAAGCTACTGCTATAGCTAGGCAATTCATTTTTGTTCGTTCAGTGGAGTCAGAATGGGGTACATCTTTTAACATCTCTTGCCATCAGTACTCCTACAGAAATCTAGTTCATCATATCCGCAAAGTAAGTGCTTATTTACGTTCCTCTTTATCGACCTGACCTGGTACCTGTTTTTATATGCTTCTTAAATTTAGTTTCTTCGTGTTTACGCTTAATTACTCGATGTTTTAACATGTATATCCAGAGATATCATTCATGTTCGCTTTCCATGAATGGTTGCCAAGGAGGAAACTCCAAACTCCCAATCGGCACCATCGAAACCCGTACATTTGAAGCAGTTTCAAACCCTGCGTTGGCTATGGAAGCTCTCAGTTTGGCCATTTGTGATTTGAAAGCTAGGCCTCCACTTTCTACTTCTGGGATTGTTCGCCTACAGGTAAAGTTGTTTCTTGCAATTGTGTTTTGCAGCACCAGTAACGCACTTTTATCTCTAAAATCGGCTAATGGCCGAGAGAAACGGGATTTCTGCCACGTGGTTGGCAGGCATTGTGTTGTGTGCGCACGAAGCATCTCTCTTCCTTATCTGTAGACCAGGCCCTATCTTGGGGCTTGGAAATGGCATGGCTTGGCATTTGGCAAGCCAACTCCATTTTTCCTGAAGTGGAGAGATGCTGATATTAGCAGTGATCAAATGAAAAAAAAAAAAAAGAAAAGACGATGAGAAAATTGAAGGTTCGAGACCATGAATCCTGGAAAAATAAAGATGGAAGAAATGTTGTTTTAGTTTAAGGGCAAATCTTTATATTAAGAAGTGCTATTTATATATTAAGTACAATTATTTTATAAGAATTTAATAAATATTTTTTGTAATTGAAATAACTCTTAAATTTAGTGAGAAAATTAATTATATTGGTTAAATAAATTTATTTAGTAAGTAATATTTTTTTAAAATTGTATAATTTTAGAATACATATAAAATGATATATGATTCATATCAATAATTATTCAATGTATTTTAATATTATAAACAAAACTAAAATAAATCATTTACATGAATTTCTCTCTTTTTAAATTATTTTAATAAAATTTAGGAAAACATTATTATATCTTAAACATGCTTTTTTAAGATTAAAAACCTATATTTTATTTCTTCTATATATAATAAGAGCTTAGCAGACACAACGAAAAGTCGCGAGTGTATAACAAACCTAAACTTCCCCTGTATTTCACTGCGAAATGTATGGGGTATAGCTACCAACTTTATATTTTGTGATTGAATTCAGGTGCCAATTGTAGAACAAATAGAAGCAATAAGTTGGCTACATGCACAGCAACAGCTCCTTCCACGGTGCTTCTTTTCAGGTCGAAAGCCAGGCCTTGATGACGATGATCTTTTGGTGGATTTGGCCAATGGCAATGGCAATGGTCATAACCCCACTGGCCATCACTTGGTCAGCATGTCCGGTGTTGGATCAGCAGTACTCTTTAGGCATGTCCATCCATTCTCTTACAACGACTGGAAATCCATCAAAAGGTACTACAATCAACCGCTTCATAATTTCCATTCACTTCTTATGTTATCAACTTCCATTGAATTAAAGAAAACTTGTAACACGAATTAATTCATATTAGAAGAAGATAGAAAAAAGGCAACTTCGAAACTGGAATGATATGCTTATGTTCTTGCAACTGAAGGTTCTTATCGGCCAAATGTCCTTTGGTTCGTGCATATGGGGCTATACGTTTTGATGCTAAGGCTGACATATCATCAGAATGGGAGGCCTTTGGTTCGTTTTACTTCGTTATCCCTCAGGTACAGGAACTGTCTTCCTCCTACGAGGAGTTTCATATGACCGCCATGACATGAATCATGCTTCTTGCAGTTTTTAAAAGACTTGCTGTTAGATGCTAAAATGACAGGTTGAGTTTGATGAGCTTGAAGGGAGTTCGATGCTTGCTGCAACTGTAGCATGGGATATCGCCCTTTCTTGGACATGGGATCAAGCCATTAATTCACTTCAGACTACAATGGATCGGGTTTGTACTCTAGTTCTCCAACTAATACTATGAATATCGGAAGTTGCATCTTTGGAACTTTTTGTTTACGCATGTCCTTTACAATGCAGGTCTCTTCAACTGTTGTAGAGTTGAGCAAAGAGGTTACAAGCACATTCATTCTTGGCAATGTTCATATTCCTACCAAGACATACTGGGAATTTGGCGTTCAGAGAGCTTTGCAGATAATCAACAGTTGTTCTCCACTCATTAAGGTGTTTGAATTAACTCTAACAGAGGTAGTTCATAGGCTTACTCTCTTCAGATTTTCACTTCGACTGAACAATTCGAACAATTCAACTTGTTAATTTAGGTCGTGCTTGCTCGTAGCAGCAAAGTTGTAACTGCTAACGATATTGATCCTATAACATGGCTGGCCTGTCTACAGGTAATCATATGTTAAGTCTTATTACACAAGGTTTACAGCTTAAAAACTAGTAAGAGCTGAAAGCTCAAGATCTACTCGCAGATTGAAGGAGAAAACGCTTACCAATTCTGTCTACAGCCTCCCAATGCCCCAGCATTTATAGGGAATACGGTAGGTTTGGAACATGAAGTTATTGATAAACAGAATCAATTTTTATGCCTATCATATACAAAGATGAACTAAACTGTTCGCAAAGTTGGGAGTTTTATTTTTGATCATTCTGTTTATGATGATTAATTTATTTATTTAGGTTTCAACAATCAAAAAGTTTCTATCAAATGCTAAACACAATTCTATGTTCTAGTATTTTGACTTGTACAAACTTCATGAATAGCCAGAGCAACTATTTCACAGAAAACGTCTAGGAATCAGCAGTGAGGCTTTGGCTGGAACCCGAGCTAGAGGTGGATCGACTGCTCAAGATCTTCAAATTGAACTTGATTTACTTTCCAGGTATACTTTTGCAGTGTCCTCTTATCAAATAAGCTCTGAAATTAAACAATTGATGGGTTCTTTTGTTGTGATGTCTTATAATATTTCTGTCAGCCCCAAAGACCATCTTGAATTTACAATAGTACGGGATAGCATAAAGAGAAAGTTAGAGGTAAGTTAATTTCCCAATACTTAAATCCTTAAATTTCATGTTGTTCCCTTAACTGTGATGGGGACATGGTTGTGTGTTAAAGAGGGTCTATAAAATGGAAGTGGAACAGAGCAATTAGGCAACCACTAATGGCTCATACATGTCTCTTGAGAACTCTCCCTCTCCCCCTTCTCTCTATTTCTGTTGCTTAGACCTGAAAAGACACAAGTTATACTGCCACATTTGCCTTGTTCATTGCAATGTTGCATAGAGTACATAGATAGATCACGTATACCCTCTTAGATATCCTCTTATTAACTGCTTCTGTGCAAATGACATGCTTCAGCTGGGCTTTTCCTTTTGTTGGTATTGAAGTTTACGTCTATATCTAATAACTTTGCATCCTAATGAATATCATCTATTCTGCTTTGCAGGCGGTGTGCAAGGGGGTAGTAATTGAACCAAACAAAGCAATAAGGAAATTCCCAAGAGTTCAACATTTATATGCGCGATTAGCAGGAAGTTTAAGAAGTGAAGACGACGAGGTAAAATATTCAATTCTGATCATAGATTTCAGCGGTAGATTTGTTCAATAATGTTCTGAAGATAAATATTTATTATTGAAACTTCTTTCTTTTCCAGTTTGATATCCTGTCTTCGCTTCACCCTACTCCAGCAGTTTGCGGATTTCCAACGGAAGAAGCACGTCTATTAATTTCTGAAACAGGTATGCATGTTCTGTATCGAACTTGTTCTACTTCCATAGAGTTGTTCTTGACATCTCCATTTCGAAACATTTTGGTGAAGGGAATGCCTGATCAGGTCAAGTGTATTTCCAATGAATAACCTGCGTATTTGGATTCATGATTTTCAGAAGTATTTGATCGAGGAATGTATGCTGGACCTGTTGGTTGGTTTGGAGGAGGCGAGAGTGAGTTTGCTGTTGGCATCAGATCAGCATTGGTAGAAAAGGTAAGCCCGGATTCTGAATGTCAAGCTGACGTGAGTTTTTCATTTGCATTTGAGATATTAGAACAGCAGAACAGAAGTGAAATATTTAAAAAAAAAATCATAAGTTCCGTTTTATTCAATATAGAAAACAAAGGCCCATAGGCCATAACCATGAGAATAAGTTGATTCTTGAGGTTATATTGGTAGAAAATGAAGTTGCTGATCACTTTTTTGGTCTAGGGCCTGGGAGCATTGATCTATGCAGGGACAGGAATAGTGGAAGGAAGCAATCCTTCTTTAGAATGGGATGAACTAGAGCTCAAGACGTCTCAGGTCTCAGTGTATATCTTTATGTTAATGTCTCTAATTGGTGGACTGTGCACGAAGAGTAAAACCTCTTTTGATCATTTGCAACTATTGATAGGTAGTGAATAGTCTATTAACGAACTTGATTGATGATGCAGTTTACCAAGTTGCTTAAACTTGAGGGCCCGTCAAGGCAAACTGTTAAGCATCTAGGGAGAGTAAACTGAAGATGTTCATGCAATAGTCAGGGGCTTCTGTGGAAGATTATACTGATCAATTAAAAAGCGTTCTGGTTCGGTGACTTCTACTGACAAACATGTCAAGAGTTATTAGCTGCTGAAACGCGAGGTAAATAGGAGAAAGAAATATGTACCACTAGAAATAATTAATGAACTGAAACTGCAATTAATGAATTAGTGCTATTTTTTTATTGAATCAACTAGCCTTTAAATAGGCATTTACAGCATCAACAGAAAAACAAATTTACTATTTTCCCTCAACCACGAGTGAGAGATATTAGGAACAAACTTGAGCGAATAGCAACTATAGAATCTTGAAAAATCTGAATAAATAAAAACAAATAAATTAAATTTTGAATAAGGCTTCAACAAATCCCTCCCTTGATTCAAACTCTAAGGGCCTCATGCTTATCCTTGGGAAGCGATTTTGTAAAAATGTCAGCAACCTGTTTATTTGAAGTACAATGCTTCAAAAAAAATTACTCCATCTAAGATATTTAATAAAATGTGCTCGAGTGTTAATATGCTTTGTTCTTCCATAATGAGCTCTATTTTTTGACATAGCAATTACTGATATATTATCAAAAAAAATTTCAGTTCCCTTATTTTTGTTCTTGACCAAGGTCAGCTAGCAATCTTCTAAGCCAAATTCCTTTGACAAGATATTGAAGTTGCAGCAATATATTCTACATCTTGAGGATAACAAGGCTGTACTAACTTGCTTCTTTAAATCCCAAGGTATTACTCCTTATCCAAGCTTGAAAACAAAGCCTAATTAAAGTGCTTCGTCTATCTTCTATAAATCCAGCCCAATCACTATTAGTGAACCCAACCAGCTTAAAATTAGATAATTTACCATACCGGATTCCATAATCAATGGCTCCAACCAAATAGCGCAAGACTCTTTTTGCAACATCATGATTATATTTTGTAGGAGCATGCATAAACCTTGAAATATCTCCGACTGAAAAAGAAATATCTGGCCAGATGTGGGTTAAATAAATTAATCCACCAACAAGGCTTCTGAAATTTTTTCATTTGCTAGTCTAATGCCATCAACAATTTCCAACTTCTCATTTAAGTTCATAGGTGTGGCAGTAACAATAGAGTTAATCATATCGAATCTCTCAATTAGATCAACAACATACTTCCTTTTAGAGATAAACACTCTATCTTAAACCTGATTCACTTCTATGCTAAGGAAATAATGTAACAAACCTAACTTTGTCATTTCAAACTCTTTTTACGTGCAAATTTGAAACTTGTTAATGAGAGAAGTAGAAGATCCCATATATATCATGTCATCAATATAAAGACAGACAAGAAGAAGATCAGTACCTTGCCTTTTATGTATAATGTAGGTTAATTCTTACTTCTCTCAAAGCCAATTTGTAGAAAATATGAGTCAATTCTGTCATACCATGCCCAGGGAGCTTGCTCATAAAGAGCTTTCTTTAGCTTATATACTTGTTTCTCTTTTCCAGAAACAACAAATCCTTCTAGTTGTGCAATATAGACCTCTTCTTCTAATTCTCCATTTAAAAATGCAGATTTTACATTAAATTGATAAATATGTTAATTTACTTGAGCTACCAATGCTATGATAGTTCTTATCGTCTCAAAGCGAGCAACAAGAGAGAATGTCTCTTCATAATCCACTCCTTACTATTGTGAATATCCTTTTGCTACAAGGTGACCTTTATGCTTTTCTACAGTGCCATTTACATGGTATTTTGTCTTTAAAAGTCATTTTACTCCGATGCCTTTCTTGCCTTCAAGAAGATCCACAAATTCCTATGTTTTGTTTCTTTGAATTGCTGCAAGCTCTTCCTTCATTGCATTACTCCATTCTTCTTTCTGTATTGCTCCTTCAAATGTAGTTGGATCAGCAACAAACATAGCTTGTGTGGTTGCATAGATTTCTCTTAATGATTTGAATTTTCTTAGAAGTGTCTCCTTAGATGATGTTGAATCAGGTGATGTTGGGGAAGAAAAGGTAAAAGAGTTTAGTGAAGCTCGTTGTTGTTGAGAAGTGGTTGTTGGTGCCTCATCTTCCTCCAAGCTTAACACCTTCTTGATTTTCATGCCAAATCCAACTTGCCTCTTCATCAAAGACAACATTCCTACTAATGATTACTTTACCACTAATAGGATTATACAACTTGAATGCTTTGGAATTAGAGAAATAGCCAACAAAAATACATTTGATAAATTTTTCATCAAGTTTGTTGCGTTTTTATGAATCAATTAAGTTGTAGGTAATGCAACCAAAAATCTCAAATGGCTTACTGAGGCTTTCCTACTTGACCAAGCTTCATATGGAGTTTGATCCATTGCAACTCTTATTGGTGATAAATTCAGTAAATATATTGTTGTAGCAACAACTTCTCCCCAAAATTGATTAGCAAGATTCTTAGCTTGTAGCATGCTCCTTGCATCTCTACACCATTTTGTTCTGCTGTGTATGATGTTGTTAACTCCTTATGTATACCCTGCTCTTCACAAAACATATTAAAATCTTGCAACAATAGTTTACTACCTTTTTCAATACATAAAATCTTTAACTGATTTCTACTTTGCTTCTCAATAAGTTCCTTGAACTTGTTGAACGTCTCTAATGTTTCATATTTGACTTGTAAGAAGTAATCCCAACTCATACATCTGAAATCATTTATGAATAACAAGAAATATTGACTAACACTAAGGGATTCAGTTTTCATAGGATCACACAAGTCAGCTTGTACAAGCTCTAAGCAACAAGACGACCTCCAAGACTTTCCTACAAGAAATGAACTTTTACTTTGTTTTCCATAAATGCAACCTTCACACAAACTCAAGGATTTAATCTTAGGCAACCCATATACCATTTCCTTTTGGAAGAGCAATTTCAACCCCTTTTCATGCAAGTTCTGATATCTTAAATGCCACTTCTTGACTTATCTGATTCTTTTACTACAAGTGCATAATTTGTAATTCTAGACAAATCAGGTGGAAACAATTTGTTATGTGTCATAGGTACCTCAACTACTACTTACCCTGATTTTTTAAATGTGATTAGACACATTTAGCGTCATCAAACAGAACAGAAATACCAAATTAAACAATTGTCCCATACTCCAAAGGTTCTTCGATAAACTAAGGACAAAGTAAACATTATCAAGAAGTTTTACATTACCATGACTATTTTTGACTTCCACAATTCCTTTGCTCTCAACTTGCATTTTCTTATTGAAGAAGATTAAAGAAGCCAATAGAAGTTGAATAAGTTTTGTATCAGGAGCATAATTGCAGACTCCTTATTCTCAT
>JANKOD010000006.1:24152484-24166508 GCA_026284645.1 Erythroxylum acuminatum
CCAATTAACTAAGCTAATAAAACTTCAAAAATTCAAAACATGCCTCAAAACAAATAAAACAGGTTTGGGGTCCAACACTGCTTCCCAGTGAACCTTTCCTAGATTAGATAAGAATCTACTCATTAACCCAACAGTCTGTGCAATATTAACCTTGTACATACCATTGCATACATCAGAGACCCTACTGTAGATGAGTATGGAATAGAAAACATACAATCTTTCTCCTTTTCTATTGAGGGACATACACGCTTGCTCAACTTGAAGTAAGGTAACAATGGCATGCTAACTGGCTTAACATGCTTCATATTAAACTTTTCTAGCACCCATTCAATGTATCTTTCCTGTGACAACCGTAATTTTCTACTCTTCATGTTCCAATTTATCTCCATGCGTAGAACCTATTTTGCATATCCCAAATATTTCATATTAAAGGATTTAGACAAATCCTCCTTCAACTTTTGGATTCTTATAACATCTTGACTCACAATTAGTATATCGTTAACATTTTAGAAGAAGAATGATGAAGTTATTACCTGTGAGCTTTTTGAAATATACACACGCATTGGCATAAGTTCACTTGTAACCATAATCGATCATAAAAGAATACTTCTGATACCACTGCCTTGGAGCTTGTTTCAACTTATATAAGCTTTTCTTTAACTTACAGACCAAATTCTCCTTTCCTTTAGCTTTGAAAACTTATAATTGCGCCATATATATCCCCTCTTCCAATTCTCCATGCAAGAAAGTTTTTTTAACATCCAGTTGTTCAAGTTTCAAGATCTAAACAGCTAGTCAATCCAAAATTATTCGAATTAAGGTCATCTTAACCATTAGTGAGAAGATTTCATCAAAATCTATACCCTTATTTTAACTTAACACTTTCACCACTAGTCTTGCCTTGTGCTTCACTAGCTTGTTACCAGCTTTCTTTATCTTGAACAACCATTTATTCTTCAATGCCTTTTTTCCCCTGTTGGAAGCTTCATAAGCTTATATGTATTGTTCTTCTTAAATGAATTCATCTCTTCTATCATACATGTAAGCCAAAGATCTTTATCTCCACAAGATACAACTTATTGGGCATTCTCGGGCTCCCCTTTTGTAGTAACCACTAGATATTCTACACTCGGATATCTAGTAGAAGACATTTTCTCCCTTATCGACCTTTAAATATGTATTTCATCAATTATTGGATCTGATTACTTCCCCTGCACATTATTCTCAACAATTTCATATTCAGAATTGTCTGGATATGGTTTATGTAGCTTGCCATTATCAAGTTGTATCTAATCACCATCAATGTGTATTTGGTCACATACTTCATCTCCTTTATCTGTAAACTACTCAGTATTAGGAGACATTGGATAAGAGCTAATAATGTCATAAGATACTATATACTGACTTATCTTTTCTCAAAAGATTAACACCTCTTTTGTGCTCCTGGAATACCACATCCTTACTCTTAACCACCTTTTGCCTCTCTAGGCCATAGATTCTAACAAACTGATCATCACCATAGCTAATAAAGATGCAAGGTGTTGACTTTAAGTCAAGCTTCTATCTCTAATACTTGGGTACGTTTATAAATACCTTATGGCCAGAAACTCTTAGATGATGATATGTGAGATCTCTACCAATCCATGCTTTTTCAAAAATCTCAAAATTCAATGGAACTAATGGAGTTTGGTTGATGAAATAGACTACAGTTCGAACTATTTTTCTCCAAAATGCTTTGGTAGCTTGAACATTCTAAGCATGCAATGAACCTTCTACACAATTGTATGTTCATCTTCTCAGCAACACCATTATGTTGTGGAATACCAGGTTCAGTCTTCTCGTATATATTGTCACGCGATGTACAATATTCTTCAAACATCTTGGAAGTATATTGCCCTCTATTGTCTGTTTGTAGGCACTTTAGCTTCGTTTTCTACCATGACATGAATTCAAATACTTAGCTTTTGGCTTTTAACATATATGTCTAAGTCTTCCTTGAAGCATCATCAATTAATGTTACAAAATATTTGTTATCTCCTAGTAACTCCTCCTTAATAGGGCCACAAACATCTAAATGAACTAACTTTAATAACTATGTCTTCCATATTGATCTTCTCTTGAATGAGACGATATTCTACTTTCCTTATAAATAATGATCACAAGGATTGAGGGGTAAAATTTTTTTTGACTGGGATAAGGATTTACCAACCAGTAACTTTATTCCCCTCTCACTCAGGTGCCCTAATCGCTAATGCCACAGATTTGGAGAAGTTTTCTCATCGACTCTGTATACTTTATCACCACCACACACATTCAAGTGTGTCTTGTATAATATGTAACACAACTCTCCTCGAAAAATAGTCATTGCTCCCTTAGATAATTTCCACTTTCTATCCTCAAAATTGTGCTTAAATCCTTCTCAATCTAACACTTTTGTCAATAATAAATTTAGTGTTAAATCCGAAGTGTGAGGTATATCTCTCAAGTTCAGCAAACATTTTGACATTTGTTTGAAATCAGATATCACCCATACTAACAATACTAACAATCTTAGCATAAATTTGATTACCCATCTTTATGCTCCCAAAGTCTCGACTCTTCTAGTTTAAGAAATATTCCACTTTTGGAGCACAATGATATGATGCTCCCATATTAATCAACTATTCGAAACCTAAATCACTAATATGAAAATATTCACTTGTTGCACAAACTAGGGACACCTCATTATCTATACTCGAAGCAGTTGTGGGTGTACTCTTATCATCTCCATCATTTTAATTGTCTTGATTTTTTTTATCCATCTTCCATTTATAGTAGAACCTCTTTATATGTCCTAGCTTATCACAATTGTGGCATGTCTTCATGTCTTTGTCACTTCTAGACTTCGATCGATTCTTAGACTTGCCACGCCATTTAGGACCTTTGCTCTTGCTTCTTTCGGCCATGAAAGTCTGCATGTCGTCAACTTCCATTTCTTTTCTTCTAATTTCTTCTGCAAGCATACTCTTTTTGATAACATCCAAAAAGAGCACACTTTTAGGAATTAAATTGTTAATCGTTACCACCAGCGTCTCCTAGCTATCTGGTAGCAAACTCAATAGGAACAAGGTTTGAAGCTCATTATCAAAAAATGATCTTCATTGTGTTATAAGCTTATTATTTATATCATGGGAATCACTTAATTAGATGCTCTAACATATATTTCCTAGCTTTCAAATTCAAGTTCAGAAGCTTTTTAATCAAAGGGGCCTTGTTATAAGCAGTCTTCCTTTTATAGAGTTCTTCTAGCTTTTTTCACAGCTTAAAAGGATATGATTCTTAAGACACATGATTGAATGTGCTGATAACAATTTATTTTTTAATCGTGCTTAGATTTTCTACTTTATCTTTTCCCATTATTTATCTGATATCTTTTTAAGTTTTAAAGGAACAGCATCCTTCACACCTTTGTCCACTTTAATAGGATCAAAGAGATCCTTGCAATACAAAAAATCCTTTATCATAAGCCATTAAATAGAGTAGTTTGTTAACGTCAACTTGACTATAGAGTTGTTTCCACCTTCCATCATGATGGCCCTAATACCACTTATTAGGCGACAAGAGAAAAACAACGGAAACACAACTTTCTAAAATGTTAAACATAATAGCAACATCAAAGTACTCTAATCAAGTTTAATTTGTTACATTCTTTATGAGAATAAAAAAAACTCAATAAAGAAGCAAACATCGAGATTTACATGAAAAATCTTCCAATGTAGAGGGAAAAACTACAGGCCAAATTGCCAAGAAAATATATTAATCACAAATAAATATTTACAAAGTTTGATCTCTCGCTCCATAACAATAAGTTGTCTCACAAAGTTTCAGGATTGAAACTAAAGTTATCAAACTATCAAACTCTCATCCAATCCAATCCAATCCAAAAATCAATCAAATAAGGATGAGAATCATAAACTACTTGCTTTCACTTTGTTTTCTTTTCCTTTTAGGTGTTTTTTGGCCTCTCGGTGATGAAACTTTTGTCTTTTCCTCTTTTATAGCCTGAATTAATTTTTTTACATCATACACAACCATGTAAGTGACCTTGTCTCTTCTAATGTCACTTAAATTGCAAATGTCTCTTTCAATGTCACTTATAATGTACACAGTTGTGTTTCTCTTAGAAGAACTTCATCCACTCGTTCATCATTCATATGAGTTATAAAGGTGTCAACTATCACAAAAAAGTCTCAAAATAAGGGTGGACACTCAATTTTGTTGGAAATTTACATTTGGAGTAAACCCACATGTTAAAGAGACATAAGGATGAAGTGAGTTACATATAAAGTTAGGACTCATAACCCATTACCTTAAGGTTTTGGGTTAAGATATGATGTCTAAATTGTATATGGGCTCATTTAGACCTATTTTAGTTTCTCTCTAAGCCCCCTCAAAAACTCTTTATTTGTATCAGAGCCAAGTTGGTGAAGTCTGGTGAATAAAGATTCATAGATTTGGCTCAGATGAATGGATGATTCATGGAGTGACTCAAATGTCTTTGTATAAGCTATGGGTTAAAGGGAGGCTAGTATACTATGGATGGATCCACTTGCAAGGGAGAGATGTTGAAAATTCAAAAGTGGAGTAATTCCACATCAGAAAGAGACATAAAGATGAACTGAGTTATATACAAAGATAGGACTCATAACACATTGCCTTAACATTTTGGGTTGAGACATAATGTCCTAATTGTATATGAGCTCACTTGGATCCAATCTAATTTCTTCCTAAGCCCCATCAAAAACCCTTCACCTTTCACGTTGGTGAATTTTGTTTTCTTAAATTAGGAGAGCAAGAAACAAATTTATGGCTATTACAAGATTTTATTTTAAAGAAATAAAATTGGAAAAGCTTATTGAAATGTCTACAACATTCATTTATCTATTATATATAATCTCTATTTAAATCCCCATCAAGTGATATTCTTTATATATTAATAAGCCAATAAACAAGTTTAATTAAAAAATCGTAGGTAAGAGTTGATCCTCTAGTTATATTATAAGTAATATATTAATTATTCAATTCAAACTAACTTAATTGTTGAATTAATGCTATTAGATATGATATTTTGACTAAGAAGATGGTTGAGTTTATTTGTCTCTATAGACTATGATGTAGTAAGTCATAGTTTCTCTTTCTCTTCGTTTGTAGAACAGTTTTCTTTAGGCTATGGGGTTTCCTTTTTGGTACTAATGAACTATTAAATATCGAATTATTAGTAAGCAATAACCCAAATCTAGTGACGAACTATCAGCTAGGTATGTTGGGAAATCAGGATGGGATTCAATCATGCGCGTAACAGAATAACTATAAAAAATTTTCGTTTAATGTTTTGAAAAATAAGTTCCCTAAAATTATATAAAATTGTTAACACATAAATTATAATAAAACATGAATCTTATTTGTACCTTATTATGAAACTTGATCATATTC
Source organism: Erythroxylum acuminatum (assembly GCA_026284645.1). Taxonomy (NCBI): domain Eukaryota; kingdom Viridiplantae; phylum Streptophyta; class Magnoliopsida; order Malpighiales; family Erythroxylaceae; genus Erythroxylum; species Erythroxylum acuminatum. Next base: position 24,157,957 of record JANKOD010000006.1, read on the forward strand.
TTGTCATATCTCTTAGACTATTTTTGAAAGTTATTTATCTCAACCACCGTAGCTACACAAGTGTCTGGCCTTTAACTACATCCACAGAGCAAGTAGAGAGAACTCTACAGCAATTGTAGAGAGAGTTAAGCAATGGGTGTTAGCTCCATTAGAGTTTAAGCCTATTTATAATAGGTTTTGGACCTTTTAGTAAGTTAATTAAAATTAAACTTTAATTATAATTACAAATAATTCTAATTAAATACCAGTTATGCCCTAATAAGATGTAATATCTCGTACTAATCCTTATTTATTAAATACCTGATATTTAATTATAAGGTTTCTCAAACTTTACAATCAAATCTAACTTAATTAAATTATCTTTGCTCTCTTTAACCCATTTTTAATATCTGACTCATTAAGTTCCCAAATATATTAGCAATGAATTCAAATTATAACCCTAAATCATTTTTAGGAGTAGATATATTAAACTCCTCTAATTTATCTTTAATTCTCTAATTAAACAATTTATATCCATAGATCAAGATCGGCATCTAGCAATACATCATGACCACCCAAATATTTAAGAATGTTAAAATAGTTTTAATTAATCCTCTTGTGCATAATTTTTCCGTGTAATTCAATTATTTCTTCATACAATGTTCTGATTAGACATAGAGCATAAAATTAATATTTACTCTATTATGAGTCTAATAATATTAGTTATCCACCATTAGCTATTTATTCAATTAATGACATTTGTAAATTATGTACAAAATGTCATTCTACCTTAGTCAGGATTTCTTGAATCAATACTAATAAAAAAATGAAACATTCTCGCTGATTGCTTTAGGGTGATTATTCCTATCTTATCTTAATCACTCAACTACCTTCATATAGTTTATACTACATCTAATCACTACTGAGTAAACTAACCATAATCAGAATATGTCATAAGTAATATCAAAATATAATTATCCTATACAAGATAACTTCAGAGATCTTAAGTCAAATGTCACTTATATAATCATCACAATGATAATTTCTACAGACATACAAGTAGTATTTCAAATAGATTTCTCATATGCGATCAATTTAGTAAACTTGTTCTCTAACAAGTACCTATACATTTGTTTAAATGTCTCCATACTTTAGTCTATAAGATCGACGACTTCCTTCATAAGGAAAAATATAATGATTGCTAGTCTTTTGATGTTCTATTAATGTCTCATCTTAATAGAATGACTTGGAAAATTAAAGGATACTACATAAATTTAATACGAATTTCATAATTATAATTTCAACATAATTTTATTTGCAATGTATAATTATCTCATAGAATTTACCATATACATCTAAATATATACAAGATAAAGAATGTTTTTAAGTTATTTTGTTACTAAACTACACTAACTGATTGGCGCTAACCGACATTCTCTTACTTACGCTAAGTCAATCGTTTAAGTATCTTATATCATCTTACTATATGACGATTATGTTACTGCTAAGATAATGGCTTAATGAGAGAATTCTAATAGATTTTCTATTGTGAGAACTTGCTTAAATCTTAAAACTTTCATCTTAATTATCATCATAATTAAGAACAACTGCATAAATACTTCTTTGGATCTTTGATGAGACCTTCCTTTTATATGCCAAATGACTCTAATGTTCCACAGTACATTACTGTCTTAAACAATGCAAGGAACTATATCAAGTTCACTAAATAATTTATTGATTCAGTTAATCATTTCTACTAAATGAAAAATGTATTATGGATTAATTAGCAACCATTACTACATTGGAACCTTTCCAATCTTAAAATGATATTATTCTAAGTAAACTACACCTTAATTAGGAATTACTTCTAAATTTAATATCCATATAACATTGAACTCAAATATCAACTTATACATAAAATAATGAATATCTTTAATACTTCGCAAGCATCAAATATATCAAATACTAAACATTTTTAGTACATTATCTATGTACTTTGACCTAGAATAGGTAAACAACTTCCAATCTATCTCTATAAATCTAACTCGCAGAATTAAGTTATTACCTTCTTAACATCCAACAAGAGTTGTTATTGGACAATTTTATTTTCAACAATTGAAAAATAGAATTATTGTCCTCTGTGAGCAATATATCTCTGCATACTCTCACTGAAGAGGACAATTATACTTCTACTAAACTTCTTGAGGCATGATAAATTTGCAATTATCTCAAAAATAAATTATTTGAATTCATCATAAAAGTGAATCTTTCAATGTCTCGTAATCTTTCAATTATATATCAAATGTATCAACAAAGATACTAGTTTTAATTGGATGTAGTGTCAATTGTTTACCCTTTTGAGAATCTTTCCCCCTTTTTTTTTCCTTCGAATGGGAAATAAACAATACAAGTCTATTAGCTATTTTTATTTAGGATATGGAAAATTAAAAATTAAAAGTTTGAAGCCACGATGGAGTAGATGTTTTGTAGAGAAACTGGGCTTCTGGTACTAGTGAAGTGAATGGCTTTAGCAAGAATGGGCTCACATACGGACTTTTGATAGGATCATTCCTTGGAACTCACTTGTAATCACTTGGGTCATCTTTCCATTTTGATCATAACACCTTCTGGATGGCACTAGCTTCAACAACTTCTTCACCGCCAAGGAGAACCTGAAACGTAGGGCAAATGCTGACCATGGACCATGTCCTGAGTAGAGCTTGTCAAGACAAGGATCATGCGTTAGGCTAGAATAGATCAAAGGCAAGTATAGGGTCCAAGGTCAGAGGGACCATTGGTCGTTTTCTTTGTCTGTTCCTGAACAGCCTAATTTGGCTTAATTATCATTTCATTTTCTTTGTTGAAGCTTCTCTAGACCTCGTAGCTAATACAGATAATATTACGGAGCTCATTGGATATTTCATTGCTTTGAAAGCTACCTGTTGTTTACACAAACAATTCCTAATTCTAAGTTACGGTCATATGCAATGCCAAACTTTAGTGCAAAGCTGACTGTAGAATTCCAAGGCCTAACAATATAATAATGAAGCATAAGAAACTAGTAGTTCACCTCAAAGTTTTAGGCATACATCAGTAGAACTTTTGAGTGAAAGACATTAGAGAGAGTTCGACAAAAGTCACAACATGAGCATTTTAAGTGTTGCTTCATTACTGACACGATATCAACTACACGTGAACTCTAACTTGCATTTAAAGAATCTCAACGGTGTAGTTTCAATTCCAATATAAGAAGTAAAGTTTCATCTTTAATCCCTTGGATGAGTAGAACTTTATAAATTTAATTTGATGAATATTAAATTATGAATGAATGACTTATACGACTTCGCATTAGTTACTTGAGTAAAGGAGAATTAAGTCGATATGAATGGATTCACTTGTGAGGGAGAGATGCTAAAAGTTCACAAACAAAATTATCTCACATCGAAAAGTGAAAAAATAAAATAAAAATTTGAGAAAATTTTAATACTTTAGTCTCTTGTTAATATTTCTAACTTCGTACTATAAAAGTTTACTTAGCGATACTTACTAGTTAGTATTCTTACAATTAGATCCATTTTGTCTGAAGCTTGTGTTACTATTATTTGTGATTGAGCTTATGATAATAATTGTTTTAGTTCATTATATTATTGCGTTACTAATTGTCTGGAAAACCTTCTTATTTGAGAAGTTCATGACATGCACAATATTTAAGGCCAAAGAATTTAGAGCCTTAATAGTATTTCTAATTTTTTATAATAATTTAGCTATTTTCGTTATGCTTCCCACTTTTTATTAGTTCTAAGCTTTAGTAATACTTGGTTATTGTATTATCTACTACTACTAATAATAACAATAATGTTTGTTGTCATTCTAATAAGAAAGTTCTCTACTTTACCTATTTATTGTGAAAGTGTTAAACTTGGCTTACTAGTAGACATAATGGCTATACGTAGGTGAATATGAGAGGTTGTAAAGAATTTAACATTGAATTTTTTAGCTAGAGTATTTTATTAATTTGACAAGTAGATACAAGACGTCATTTTCTACAATTTGTTAATAATAAAGATGAGAGAAATGGAGGACCAAAAGAAACTTTTTAATAATAAAGAATAGATAGCATAATTTACTTCTGGATATTGTAATCCTACTTAATATAATTACTTTACTATTAAGAAAGAAATTTTTTATATTGTGTTATGCATTACTAAATTTTAAAGTGATTTAACGTATTAATTGCAAATTTGCAAAAGAAGTTTTACTAAAAGATGTTCAACATTGCATCAAAACAATATTTCACTAGATGGTAAGTTATTTCAAGTTTTTATATTTTTATATTAAATTTATTAAAGGTAAAGCAAACTCAATTGTTCTTTTTTTTAGTTTGAGAATTTTTACAATTTAAATAATAATCCCAAGGAAAAAATAAATGAAAACCCTGAGGAGATCTTCTCCACAATCTCACTAAAGCCCCTCCAAAGACCAACCTAAAACACAATCAACATTACAACCAAGAAGGGTATGGAAAGAAATCCTAGAAAATGAACAGTCTATCATGTTTTCGTAGTAAAGCACAAGATAGGGCCTCTTTTCTCTTATCATCTAAAGGAAATATTTAGGTGGGGTTATGTTACTTATCAATAACCCTGGAACTAGCAATAGTTTTGATAGACTCTCGTGAATAATGTCTAAATAAATATTTTTTAATAAAAAAGGTTGATGATAATGTATCTATAAAATTTATTTTGTATTAGTCAAAACTAGTTTCTAAAGATATTTTGCAAAGTCAAATTTCAAAGTATCTACAAAATTTCTACTCAAAAAGCCCCTTTTCAAAACAAATATTCGAAAAAACCTTTTTTTACAGTTGTTTTGACATTTGAAAATGAGTTCTAAAATACCAATCCTTTTGATGCAATATGATATTTTTTTCCCAAGGATGACATTATAAATTTTGGGATTTATGAAAGGCAAAATTGTATTATTTACACATCCTAGAGAATACATGCTTTATAAAATCTAATAAAACCATCCCCACTTATTCCACTTGTAAAATTAACAAAGTACTCCCCCCATATGGAATAAGAATAAGAGCTTTGGAAAATTCAAGGTTAAATTCTTTACAAATTTGTCTTATTATGAAGTAGAAGCAATTGACCATATACATTGTTATAAGTGTTGGAAATCCTCTAAAAATTACTTCTCTTAAGAAATAGATAGGAAAAAGTACAGAGTTGGCTTAATGTGTTTCGTTGTGTATTCATTGACAGACTACAAGTCCATATATACAGAGAGAGTATCTAATTATTCTCCTGCATCTAAGCCATAGAACATATGATCCACTATCAACGGGATATGCAACAAACTGATAAGGAAAAATATATACAAGAAGAAGGAAAGTAAATGTACAATAATTATTAGAATGATATTTCTTAACACTCCCCCTCAAGTTGGAGAGTGAATATCGTGAAGTCCCAACTTGTCTCACAACGTCTCAAATTGATCCTTTCCCAATGCTTTTGTAAAGACATCTGTTAATTAGAATTGAGTAGGAACATATGATGGACTAATCATTCAGCTTGTAATTTCTCTCAGACTATATGGCAATCTATTTCAATATGCTTTGTACGTTCATGGAAAACAGGATTTGTCATAATGTGTAAGGCTACTTGATTGTCACAAAAATAATGGTGTAAGAGTAATCTGTGGAACCTTTAAATCTTGTAGGATATAACACAGCCAAGTCAGCTCCAAACATATATTAGCCATAGATCGATACTTTGCTTTAGTTGATTATCTGGAAACATTAGCTTGTTTCTTGGATTTCCATGACATAAGAGAATTTCCAAGGAAAATGCAATAACCCGTGACTGATCTTCTTGTGGTACGATAACCTCCCCAATCTGAATCACAAAAAGCCTTCAAAGCAAGATTGTTTGTAGAAGAAAATAGCAAACCTTGACCAGGAGAACCTTTGATGTGTTTAAGAATTTGTATGGCTTCATCTCAATTAGGTTTTCGAGGCTCGTGCATGAATTGACTAAGTGTTTGAACAGAGTAAACTATGTCAGGCCTTGTCACGGTGAGATAAATCAACCTACCAATCAATTTTCTATATTTAGTTGGATCATTCAATAAAGTTCCATTTGTGGTGGTGAGTTTCAAATTTTGTTCCATTGGGAATTTGTCTGGGCGAGCACCAAGAAGCCCTGAATCTTCTAAAATATCTACTGCATATTTTTTTTTAGATATAAACATTCCTTTCTTTGAACGTGAGAATTCAATGCCCAAAAACTATTTCAAGTCTCCAAGATCTTTGATGCGGAAGCTTGTGAGAAGGAACTTTTTAAGGTTCTCAATTTCTTGAAGAACATTCCCTGTGAGTAGTATATCATCTACGTAAATGAGAATCACAATAAATGAGGTACCTTTAGCCTTGGTGAAAAGAGAATAATCAACCATTGATTATTGGTAGCCAACTTTTTGAATGGTTGTTGAAAAAGTGAGAAACCAATTTCTTGAGGCTTACTTAAGACCGTAAAGAGATTTGTGGAGCCAACATACAATATTCTCCCCTTATCGACAGAGACCAGGTGGAGGTTTCATATATACTTCCTCTTGTAAGTCTCCATGAAGGAAAACATTTTGAACATCTAGCTGGTAGGCAAACCAATTTCGAGCAGAAATGACAACAAGGAGGCAACAAAGTGTAGCGAGTTTTGCTGTAGGAGAGAATGTCTGCTATTAATTAATTCCCTCAATTTGCATGTATCCTTTTGCAACAAAGCGAGCCTTGTAGCGTTCAACTGTCCCATCAGATTTGGAAGTGGAACTAAACTCCAAGTCTTATTTTGCTGCAATGCTTCTAATTCGGCATTCATAGCTTGTTGCCAATGTGGATCAAGGACAGCTTGAGCATATATTGAGGCTCGGTATGACCTGTAATAGCTAAAAGGTGCAATGGGTAAAAGATATATGAGAGTATAAGAGAAAATAAGAAAAACGATACTTAGTACCTTTTACAGTGCGTGACTTCGTGGAAGGATGATTGACTTATGATGACAGTATATAGTCTTTATGCCATGCTGGGGGTTGCTTTAGCTGTAGAGATTGACGTAAAGGTGGAGGAGAGGGTGTTTGAGTGGAGGAAACATTATCAGTGTTTTTTATGGAAGGCATAATAGATTGTGTAAATTAGGTAGAAATATTTTCTTCAGCAATATTTGGTGAGGAATGTATAGAACATGTAGGTTCAGGTATGAATGCAGGCTAGTGAGAAAAGTGTTGGGATGGGAAAGTATTTTTCGATGAAGGATCCCAACCTTTTATGATGCCAATGGAAAGGTTGGAAGGCATTGTAGATGGCTTTGGTGTGATTGAATTGAAAGGAAAGATAGTCTTAGAAAATTGGACATCACGGCTTACAAATTTTTTTTTGTTTTCTAAGTCATAAAGTTTATAGCCCTTTTTACCAGTGGGATACCCCATAAAAACACAACATTTACTACAAGCGTCAAATTTATGAATAGGTTGGACAACTGTTGCGTAACACAGACAACCAAAGACTTTCAAGTGATCAAGTGATGGTGGACGATTTTATAATAATTCATAAGGTGACTTTGAAGATAACAATAGGGATGGCAATTGGTTAATAAGATAGATAGTGGTCAATACACATTGCCCCCAAAAGGTGAGAAGCATAGAAGATTGAAAGTAATGCTCGTGCGACATTTAGTATATGGAGATGTTTGTGTTCAACTACCCCCATTTTGTTGGGAAGTTAAAACACAAGTATGTTGATATTCAATGCCATAAGATTGAAAAAAATTCATGGACAAGAATTCTTTTCCGTTTTCTACTTTGATTGCTTTAACTGATGCATGAAATTGTGTTGTAGCAAATGTAATAAATGACTACAAAAGAGATTGAGTTTGGATTTGAATTGCATAAGAAATATCCAAGTGCACCTTGTAAAATCATCCACAATTGTGAGAAAAAAAACGAGCCCCTGAATGAGTTGGTACTTTGTGTGGACCCTAAATATCACAATGTAGCAAATCAAATGGAGCATTTGTAAAGATAATACTTGAAGGAAATGGATGTCTGGTTTGCTTAGCCATAGGACAAACAACACATTTATTAACAAAATTGATATTATAAGAAGAAAATAGTGGAGCAATTAATCTAAGGCGGGATGATGACGGATGTCAGAGATGCATGTGTCATAAATTTGGAGGTGGTGAAACTTGATAAGAAATAGGTGTCTGTTGTAGAAAAGACATGTAATAGGGACCACCATGCTGTTTACCCAAACCAATCATCTTCCTCGTAGCCAAGTCCTGTAAAACACAAAAGGTGGGAAATAAAATGACACAACAATTTAAATCACTAGTGAGTTTGCCAACAGACATTAAATTTAAGTGAAAGTAAGGAACACATAAAACATTGTTTAAGGTGATATCTGAGTTAAATGGTATGGTTCTAATGGAATTAATTAAGGCAGATGACCCTGTTGGTAGATTGACAATGGGAATAGATGAAGATTTTGTTTAAGTGAAAAGTGTGGAGTTAGAAGT
>JANKOD010000006.1:24191052-24208298 GCA_026284645.1 Erythroxylum acuminatum
AATGAACCCTCATGGACAAAGCAAAAAATTTAAGATAGGAGAGCTTAAATATTTAATTTTTTAAATTTTGGAGGATCCAATGTACCATTGATCCCTAAATAACTCCGCCCTTATATATATATATATTAATTAAAAATAAAGAATATTTATTTTTTTAAATTTTGGGGGTCCAGTGCACCACTGGGCCCCATGTGCCTCCGTCAGTGTGAACCCTACATTTCTCTATGTTAAAATTTTTAATATGGTATTAGAGTAGGTTTAATTCATATTATTACGTTCATTTAGATGTCCAGTCCTAATGGCCTAGTCTGATTATACCGCTATATTTATTCCAAGTGACAATTAGACGTTCAATCTCAGTTAAACTTGAAGAAGAGTATTACAATATCTCATATTGACTAAATAAGAAAATGTTAAAAAGTTTATAAACAGTAAGGGCTAGTCATTTTGGTAAAAGTTGACCCATATTATTATCACTGTATAAATATATCAAGCTTTTGTACATTTTAATGAAATTAATATTGATTCAAAGAATCTTACAAAGCAATTTGAACTTAATATTTAAGATGAGCTTTGTTTTCTTAATTATTATTATTATCGAACTTTTAGTAAAATATTTATTAATAAATAATTAAATTTATAACGATATTAAGCTCTTAAATGAAAATAAAAACAAAAGTGGTAGGACATAGTCCTAGTTTTTACTCGTACTAAGTACTTAATTTCCTTCTAATACAATGAAATTACCTTGTTCACATGGGATTCATTTTAAAAAGGAGTTGTATTGCTATTTCGAACAAGAATTAAACTAAAATCTATTCTTAGATAAGAGAAACAAAGTCTATGAAATTTAACTCGATTGTTAGAGTATCTCATATTGACTAAACATGAAAATTTTAAAGATTTTATAAGTGATAAGGGTCAACTGACCAAATGACTAGTTGTAGTCATTCTAGTAATAGTTGACCCAAACCCAATTCTTGTTAATAGGCTCTATACTCTACCTATATTAAAAATTTTAATATGATATTAGAGCAGATTTGATTCGGATTTTTAATTTTTCAATTATCTTTCTAGATGTTCAATCCCAGCAGCTCGGTCCAGTTACCGCTGCGTTTATTTCAAGTAACAACTGGATGTCTTGCACTTTAGAGAAAATATTAAAGAGTTTATAAATGATAAGGGTCAACTAACCAAATGATTAGTTTTAGTTATTTTGATAATAGTTAACTTAAGCATAATTTTTATTAATGAACTCTATACTCTAGCTATATTAAAAATTCTAATATCCATCAGCATGTCCCACTACTTAGATGAACTTGCACCCAAGTAATGCGATGAATTACGATCCTCGCATCCTCCTTGTTCTGAATGGAACATGCATTGCTTGCAGGGAGACGATTGCGGACAATTACGGTACTGTACCATTAGCGTACGTTACGGAAGGTCTAAGCCTTGGCTACATGGAAGCAAATCGGTTGCGTGAAGAGATGACTGCGAAATTATTATTGAACTAGTTTTTGATTTAGGCCACAAGACGAGAGGTACATGGAAAAACTAGGGTTAGACGTAGAATTCTATTCCTCGAGCGAACTGTGCAAAGGAAGTTTGTTTCCAAAGACAAATAGTAGGTAGTTGATCAAGTTGAGACCCCTTTGTCCGGAGTTTTCTGGTGGAAGCAAGCACAATGTGTGATGGCCAGAGAAACTGCCACTGTGGTTGTTGACGAAACTAAAACATATGTGGCCCAATCAAGTGACAGTGTGATACAAATCAGACCCTATAATTACTTCACCTTCGGACAAAAATCGGAATCCAATAACATGCCTAACTCTGTTACGAAGACCGACGAAAGTGGGACTGAGGGAGCTCTTGTGAGAAATCTTCAAGTTCTGAAGGAAATTCACAGCAATACTTATTGCTGCTAGAGATGTGAAGAAAATAATGAAACGTAATTTGTAGTTTCTTGCTAGCTTAAGATGCCTGGAACAGAAATTTCCCTTTTTATATTTTTCCTTTGGTATTATTTTCTGCTCATCTTCAAAACTAAACAATCACCACGTAAAACAATGCCATAATCTTTACTTCTTCGCCTATGGCTACTTGGGGGAATTGTAGATGATAGAACTTTGAATTTGTCTTCAACCACGTACCTCCCATGGACATACTTGAAGGAATAACAAAACAGACCATGCAAATTGAACAGTTTGCATGGATTGATTTACAAGCTCCACAGAGAGGAGCATCTGAGATAGAGCCAAGATGGCGCATATATAGTTTGATGTATATACCCGATTGGCCATGCAACTGAATGGTTTATTTTGCTCAACAATAATCTGACTGTGACTCGTAGAAATCAGTCGGGCATGGAGACATGACTTCTTGTTCCAGTAACTGCTGTACCTGATTCATTGTTGGCCTATCATCAGGATTTGCATCTGTACACCTTGCTGCTATTTCCAGAATTGCTTCCACCGTTTCCATGTCCGTGTCTTTGCATCTTTTGTCCACAACATTTTCCAGTTGATTCTCTCTTAACAGAGTATTCATCTGCAAAGTTGCTCGTATTTGTTACAGGTTTAACATTAGACCAAACAATGTTCCACATTTTAACGAGGGAGGAAATTTTGGACCTACCCAACCAACGACGTTTAAGCCTCTCTTTACAAAAGTTGGATCGGTCGGTCTTTTGCCCGTCACGAGCTCTAGCAAGAGAACTCCAAAGCTATACACATCTGACTTTTCAGTAGCTCTTCCACTTTGGAGATATTCTGTTCACAGTAACAATAATTAAAAAGTTAGTAGGCAGGGATACAGGATTATTGAGATTATTTTTGGAGTCAGATCCCTTGTTCAATATTGCGATCATAGATTGCAATGCTTCAGAATATTAAACAATAACATTTACACGAGCAAGTACTTGAGAATAACTGCAAAAGAAGTCCTAAAAGATTGAAAATATTGCAACATAGTACTTGATAATTTCAGGATGATCGAACTTTTAGCTATTTTTGCTGTTAGCTTATCAGTATCCCTCCAAGACGGGGGCATACGTTCTGTCAAGCTGAATTTTTCTCATCCTCGGAATGTTCTATTTGTATGCAGAAGCATAATATTTGCATAAAGCAAGGACAAAGGAGGCAATGTGCATGTTGCTTGAAAAAGTTAAAGCAACATCACACCACTTACACGTAAATTTTACAACTCCAGAGATCAAAACAATCGGTAAATAATAGCATAATATACATACCTGGTGCTAAATAACCGAAAGTGCCAGCAACTACAGTTGTGACATGAGCATCCTCGTCCACTAAAAGTTTTGCAAGGCCAAAGTCAGAGACATGGGGCTCCAGATTTTCATCTAGAAGGATATTACTGGATTTTATGTCACGATGGATTATTTTTGGACAACAGTCATGGTGCAAGTATGCAAGCCCCCGGGCAGAACCTAAGGCTATCTTCAAACGAGCACCCCAATTCAGTAGTTGTTCTTGTTGGGCGTTGTCTGAAAGGGTAGGAAATGCAAAAGAATCAAGGAAACAAAAATATCAGCCTCCGCGTTCCCATTTTCAACACATATCCTACAGTAACTTAAAACAAGTGTAAGAAGTGTCTCATTTCATTCAAGTTCAATTACCATACATTTGATCTTCAATTTGATAAAAAACACTTGCATAAACACTCAGACCAGACACAAATACTGTGAATTTTGCAAGTTTCTATGCTCGAAGTAATCAGTGAACATTACAGCTTTGGTAATCATCATAATAAAGCAGTACTATTAAAAGAAAATTGGGACATCAACCACTACAGCAATGAGCACATACGAGTTCCTGATTGTGAAGCTGTAAATTAACTGAATGTTCTAGGTCCAGGCAAATAGGTAACCATATTATGTATTAACAATAATTTCCTCCCTACTTTCTGCAACTCACTATTAAGTAATACAAAGAAGCATACCATGCAAAAGATCGTCTAGGCTTCCCATGGCCAGATAATCATAGATAAGTAGCTTTGATGAAGGGAACCTGCAGTATCCTCTCAGGTTTACTAAATTTATGTGCTTGATACTACCTAAAATCTCCAACTCTCTTTCAAAAACTTGATCACATCCTTCACGACTCCTGTCAATCCTTTTAACTGCAAATGTTCCACAATCATTCATAACCATCCGGTACACGGTGCCAAATCCTCCTGATCCAACTGCATCCTCTTCATCAAGAGACTCCAGCTTTTCTATGATTTCACATGAAGCATACGGCAGGTCTCCATGAAAAGTAATAAGCTTTGTGCCTGAAGAAATAAGTTTTAGTCGCATAGAAAGATGATAGATTCACATTAACATTATAAAAACAAAGAAATGGTAAACTTACTCGCTTCTTGATGAACTTGCTTTCTTACTTCCGTGTACTTTTTAGCTGCTCTTTCCTTCTTTGAGAGCAAGCAAATCCACAGGAAAGCAAGAAGTACAACGAGTGTAAGAGCCATCGTGGACATTACACCAATAAGAATTCCTTTCACATAATGAGAGGATCTCTTTGCTGGGACTGTAGACATGTCCAGACTTAGTATATAAGATGTTAATAGCTTAATATAATATGATTTATTTACCTGCTGCTTCATCACTTGTGGCGTGTGGTAGCACAGCAGGAAATCCCAATGAAGTTCGGCATGGCTTATGCACTTGTCTTCCACAAAGATCTAAGTTCCCGATGTAACTAACCACAAGAACCCAGCATCAGAACAAGTTCAGAACTTCACTGACTAGGAATGAGAGAAGAAAGGCAGTGACTGTCACAGGTATCCACAACAATATCATGTTCTCTTGCTATTATGTGAAGAAGCTAACATCATTTTTTAGCACAAATGAACATGTGCTGGATGAACACAGATCGGTTCCCTTGAATTACTGCACCTAGTAATAATTCACAATTTCATCTTAGGCCACAACTGTACATTCAAAAAGAACCAGACAACGCAAGTGCCACAATTTTTTAACATTTCATCTTAAGCTTAACCACTTCACTGGACGGAAGAATTAAGACATCTTATTATCAACTAGAAACAATGAAATGTTCTGAAAGCAAGAAAATAGTATTTGGTTGAAAGCAACAATACCGTAGAAAAATGATAGCACTTATTTTAGGTTCAAATTTAGAACTTAAATCTGATTTCAAATTTTTAACAACCGTTTTGGGTAGCTTTATATTTCGATTCAAGGTCTTTTGGTATCTTCATACTACACAACCATTTTTATCCTTTCTTTTTCCTAGTTTTCCTGTAAATTCTGGTCCATGGCTACCAATTGTGCTTCTCCTAATCTCTTTCTAAACTATCTGAAACCTTTTTATAACTCTTCCTCTGTTGCTCCCAAACCATCTTCTGTAAACCTCTACAACTCTCTACCACACTACATTGGCTAGACCTGCACAAATATGATTCCAAATAATTGGTGCAAAGGAAAACTACAGACTTCAGATTGGTCATGGAGTTGACATGACTTACGAATTGTTCCCAAAAGTGCTTAGAGCTCCAAAATCTGGAATTTCACCAGAGAAGAAATTGGTAGATAAATTCCTGTGGGAGGACAATAAATAAGGGATTAAATAGGATGCCGTCCAGTTATCTGATAAGTACGGAAAATCTGTTTTTCAGCATCCAAACTCAAAGAGCTACAGCTATTATTGAACTTACAGGAGGCGCAAATGCATTAACCGACCAATTGATGAAGGTATGGCACCCTTTAACATATTGCTTGACAAATCTCTGAATTCAAAAGTCAGTTTTGGTGACAGTTCAGAAGAATGAAAAAAGTACAGCGATAAACATTTATGATTCTTGAAATCAAATCAAGGACTTATCCGTCAAGAAAGATCCAAATTATGAGAAATGTGCACATTATCAACTTATAAGCAACCATGCACACAAAGAAAAACTTATAAAGCTGTGAAAAAGATCATGAGGACTGCACAACAAGGTGACACATTTCTGTTAACTGCTGCCTGTTTCTATAGAAAGAAAACCAGATCCCAAAGTTCCTATTGATATTCCACCATGTACAATAAATTGATTCAAGCAATGGGATTTCCATTTGGCTATCAATTCTTATATCTTTTCTCTTTCTTTTGTTACTGATCAAACTTCCGTCTACCCTACTAGACACCGGTAATGGGATAAATAGCCACAAGTAAGTTCATGGTAAAAAACTATATATGGATCACTATCAACTGATGGTCCAAGCACGAGAAAGACTAGGAAATCTTACAATATAGTGAGGCGAGAAAGATTTCCAATATCTGATGGTATGCCTCCTTGAAAATAGTTAGCCCTCAAGTACCTACAAACAGGACCAATTGCAGGGAGGTAAAAGAGGAACCTTTTTACTAACACCGCAAATAAAAATCAAATCCAACCACGAAAGGGAATTAAAAAAGTTCCAATTACACATACAGTGCTCTTAGCTCAGTGCAATTGGTAATTTCACTAGGAATGATTCCGTGCAGGCTGTTTTGGTGAAGAGCCCTGTTTCACCCAATAGAATGAAGAGCAAAGTTAAAGTAAACACAGAAGTTGCTACTTCACACGGATGTTTTAGCCCATCTTTGTTTAAACATAAATGGGAACAGAACTTACAGCCTTTGTAATCTACTTAGTTTACCAATGCTAGGCGATATGATTCCTCCTAATTGCATGTAGGGAAGGTTTCTGAAGAGTTCAAAACACATATGAAGAATGGAGGTAAACATTCAGAATGCTTTAAAGGAAAAAAAAAAAACAAGTAAACAACATAGAGACGAGGAATGGATTATGGCTCACATAGAGTTTACTCTTTGGTCATGGGGATCACAAGAAACACCAGTCCACTTGCAAGGAGATTCGTCAGAAGCTTGCCAGTTTCCAAGCATGTTTCCACTGTCATTCAACGCGCTTTTTATTTCTAGCAATGTGAGGCCTGTGAAACATGAACAATTAAGCCCGTAAAACCAGAAAGATCCAACCTTTAACAGTTCTTTTGCTCACGCATGCATCTAGGTAGCGAAAGATGATATGTTTTCTCTTCTTCCCTCGTCATTCTCATCCTCCATATTCTTAGCAGCCAGACGATTGATGAAAAAGAAAGAAGAACCAAAATGGAAACTTAAAAAAATGAAAATTTCTTTTGCCAAGTAGTAGAGGGTTCTTACCATCATCTGTGAGAGAAAGAGAGCATGTACTCAGAAGGGTCACTGCAGAAACTACTGAGAAAACCAAACGAAACACACCCATTTCACCTATTCTTCAAAATATGCTTTCTGGGTATCGTTCTGTTTATCTAGCAAGGCACTTTACAACTGTACTGCAGCTAAGGGAGAGATAAATGAAATCTCCAAAAGAGAGATATGATGAGAACAGCGAGTAGAGCAGGTGAGTGAACTTTGAAGTGAATATGTGCGTGTGACCATTAGAAAACTATAATAATTTTGAAGCACGAAAGAGAGGGAGAAGAACAGAAACAAGAAGAAGAACGAAAACAAAAAGAAAAGAACTATTTTTTAAATCCCCAATACTAATACGAACGGAGAGAAAGAGGGAAAGCCACACTTTCTTTGAAACCGGGTATCGAGAGTTGTGCAGAAAGTAGTAGCCGTTGTCCAATGAAATTCAAACAAACAGGGATTCAAAAACCTCAGCAGGTCAATCACCATAAAAGTAAGCTCGTTATAGCCCTCAAAGAATCAATTTTTTGGTGTTAATTTCGACGTGTCATTAAGTAGTGGAGAGTACAAAGACATTGTTGGACATGAGAAAGTTGGGTAAGGGTCTTCTGATTTCCAGCTTTCACTCGGAACTGCCGCAGGCTGCACTATAAATGTCTGACTTATGTAAGAGCACACTTCGAGATTCGAAGACTTGTGTCGCTGTCTATGTGTGCATACGCAAGGGCGCGTGCATTCACTCACTTCTCCACCTTAACAAGGTGACTGAGAAACTAGGGCCACCCTGAAACTCGCCAGAAAAATACAAGTAAATGGGCAGTCATCATTGCATTTGACCCCTCTCGTTGCCAGAGAGAGGGAAGGCGTTCGAAAGGTTCCCTTAGGAAATGGCAACTGTGAACTGTTTCACAGCCTAAAAATCTCTTGCAATCTCTGCTCAATTCAAATGCCGTGGTTGGTAATGAATTCTAGATCACATTACTGGAGAAGCTAGACATTTTTTGTCTACTGAAGTTCATGATTTAGTATGTCTATAAATTCTGTCATCTTCATGATGTTTAATCATGAGGGTGTCAATCTGTTATGGACCATAGGCCACTCCAAATTTCATAAGATGCTTAATTACAATTATTATCAAGCTTGACTATACTACAATCTCCATCAAACTCACGATTTTGGGTCAAACGTTCAAGGATGACTCTCCTGGACTGTATTTAACAAACTTGGACACTTTTTAACAACTCAGGACAAGGCCTGATGACTACTTTCATACCCAAACATAATTACTTTCTTTATAAAATGGAAGTCTACAATGCAAGCAAAGCGGTTCATAGCTTATGGAGTATGCTCTGAAAAGTGAAAACATATGATGATATGGTGGGTTTGACGTGCCCAGTCTTGTACTTAAATTGTGAGCATTTTGTTCTTTGCTAATTACCTTATTTATGATGCTAATTTAGTATCACGAATATCATGAAATAGGAAGTTATTTTCTAAGATAGATCATAGCATGGATTATGTCAACTCACGACATAATACTCAATCAGAAGCTAATGCATCTCATTATGTTGTTCATCACCTAATAAATATCAGTTTACCAGAATCTATTAGAAAGTGATCCTTTTAACATGAAAGGGTGGTGATCCAACTGCGAGCTAATTCCCAAGAGTCGTCTACTAAAGTCTTATCTGATAACTTGCAAAAAAGAGGTGGCCATATGAATGCAATCTGTATATCCTAATTTTTATCTAAAATTAATCAAATTATTGTTAACAAAATCACATATTATGGTTCTTTTGTATTTAATTTCTTTAGTTGTTTCATTAATACTGCATCAAGTAAAACAATATTTTTTATAGTTCTTTAATTTTATTATTATCATAAAAATCGTTCATAATTATTTAAACATTAAAAATTTATAAATCATTGAAAATAATTTGATTAATTATTTATAAAAACAAAATATTTTGGTTAATTATTTACAAAAATATATAATATAATAATTAAATGTAAGTAACAAATTTCTTATTATTATTCCTAATATTTAATATCAAATACTAATATAATTATTACCTTATTTATTCACATTCTTGGTGATTATATACCAAACATGCATAGCCAGTAATTCCATTCTTCACAAGTAGCGCATAATTTAAACATAGGTGAACATTAATCATAGGAAAACGAAACTCTTATCTTAACCACTTAGGTAACCTCCTATGGAGAGCGAGATTGTTTTCATTAGTTATATGCCACTAAACGAGCTTCATGTATGGTGTTGTAATGGCCAGTTTAGAGGTTTGCCCAGCGCATAAATTTCATTGTAATTGCAACATATTTGCTATGTTATGTTCTCAGCCACAATATGTCAAACAATTGGAAGGCATGACTTTTCACAAACACTTGGCATGTGAAAGGACTCATTTCGGAGTTCCCGCAAGTAGAGCCCTCCCAACAACCCCATAGTAGCCCTTCAATCAATATCTAACTCAACTGAGGGTTCCAACAAAGTCAAGCCGTTTAATTGTTAAAAACTTGTTATACTTAAAAGTTAAAAGCGTGGAAAATGATGGGACTTTTTTCAATCATTTTATTAAAAATTTCGGCAGTACAATGACTGTATTTTGACCTTTCCAAAATTTTTAAAAAAACCTGCATAACAAATTTTAAAACACTTATAATATTTCATAAACCATCTCAACTTTTGGAATGGGACCTTAGGTTCACATCACAAGCAATCACAAACATGCAATTCCAAACATTTTAAAAACATCATTGAGGATCAAAGCCCTCGTAGTTCATTAAGAAAAAGATATTTACGATTCCATTAATATTCACAATATCACATTTTTTAACTCTTTCCAAAATAATTTAAAACATATCTCATAAATAGCAAAAATAACACAAACACAACAACACCCGACGATATAACTAATATTGAGGCAGAGTCCTAATTACTATGACACCTGTATGCATACCTAGAGGTGGTTTGTTTAAAAACATAAAAATAAGGGTGAGCTAAATGAGCTCAGTAACTGTAATCACTTTATAAGAAAATTGAACTTTTCATAACAACATAATTGAAATATGCCTATATAGCAGTAAAGCTCATGGTAAAATACTTGTCATAATAATTCATTCGTGCATCATAACAATTGGTACTCAAATAACATTTCGTAAAACACAATTTCAATTTTTCTGAAACACTATTCCAAAGTACTTTTTGTCATTAAACTCATAAGATATAAGTTTACATTTTCCATTTTCCTTAAACAATAAACAGTGGTGGCAATAAGTTTTCTGAAAACTTTTATACTAAAAATAAGTCAACTATTATAATTGGTACCATACGATACCTCTCAAATCAATTTTAACATAAATAATGGCATCATTATTATTTTCATGACTTTCCTTACTCAACATAGCCCACACATTAGGCATAAAGTCATGGAGCTGGTTTTGCATTGCTTGCCTGCGACTAATTAACTACTATTTATGGAGCTGATTCTGCATCCCTTACCCGTAACAAGTTAACCGCTACAGGCCAGTAGTTACAGAGTTGGTTCTACATCGCTTACCCGTAATAGGTTAATCGTCATAAATATACCGATATAATAAAATATATAAAGCCTAGCGGTGTACTATACGTAAAAGCAATGTTTACATTTACGACTTATCTTATTTTCTAAATCAAGTATGGGAGGATTCATAATTGAATTATTTCAATGTAACTCCCAATCATATAAAATTTAACTTTCAAATTAAAACTCATATATTACCAAAGCATACACTTATGTTAGCAATATTCACTTGTAAAATATCATTTGCATAAAACTCAACATAAATATTCATTTCACGATCAAAAGAAAATCATTTGCATAAACTCAATTTAAAGTGTACTCAAAACTTACTAGTCTTTATAAATAGAAACCATTTGCATAAAGTCAATTTAAAGAATGCTCACAACTTGCTAGTCTCCATATATAGAAACCATTTGCATAAAATCAATTGAAAGAACAATCATATGTCACCAATTCTTTTGCAAAGAATTTATTCATATAAAACAATTAAAATACACTCACAACTTCGCAAACTTATCGCCAAGCACACTCACATGTTCTGTGCCTCTTCTTTATCTACACAAAGTACATTTTGCTTAGGTATTTATTTCCAATAAGGAAACAAGGCATTAAAACTATAAATGTGGTTTAACTGAATTGAGGATTAGTATTTTATCACATAACATGTACGCTAATTGCATTTTTGCTTACTTCCGTAAGCTAATCTATTGTTCTTTATTTCAAAATCTAACTTCGACAATTACTTCATTACTATCATTTACTTATTCTAAATTATCAATTTCTTCAAAACATT
Source organism: Erythroxylum acuminatum (assembly GCA_026284645.1). Classification (NCBI taxonomy): domain Eukaryota; kingdom Viridiplantae; phylum Streptophyta; class Magnoliopsida; order Malpighiales; family Erythroxylaceae; genus Erythroxylum; species Erythroxylum acuminatum. The sequence goes on from JANKOD010000006.1 coordinate 24,202,623, forward strand.
ACCTCACATAAGCCACATATGGTAAGTCATATTTCATTTATGTCTATGTTTTTGCAAAGTTTCATAAACATCCACAAGAGTTCGAATATGATTCAATAAAAATCAGAAACAAAAACAAACTCAAAATATTGCAAATTCCTGCCCTTCACGTCCCCTATCCAGAATTTATACCTCTATTTGTTCCTTAATTTTCATATAGCAAAAGTTCAAATTAGGTTTTAAGGTATTATAGACATTTGTTCCCCAATGTCTCTAGTTTCCATAATATAAAAAATCTGGCCATTTGGACTTTTAAACGTGAAATATGCACCAAATATCACAAGCTACTTCAATACAGAGGCAGTATTAGGTTACCATTTTCAATCTCAAATTTTAATGTCATTAAGCTAGAATTAGGTCAAGGTCTCTTCTAGAGATTTTTACTAATATATCTTATGTTTCATCTCCAGTTGGAATCACCCAATTTGGAGGTCTTTAGGCCCAGTTATGGCCAAAATATTGAAAATGGTTCAAGTGAACCGAGAAACAAAGACAAAATTTCGCTAAACATAACTCTTTTTCTTGTCATGATCAACCCTTAAATGCTTCCAAACTTATTATCTACTCTATGGAAAGTCAAAAATCATCATTTATATTACATGAATTTATCTCACTCAAAAGTCCCAAAACTAGAAATTTACGTTAGGAAAACTTACCAATTTATCTCCCAATCTCTTAGGTATTTGATGAGTACCTCCACTTGATTAAGATCTCTCCAATTTATGCTCCAAAACCATGAAAAATGGTAGCTACACTTGTCTTCTCCCTCATTGGCCGAATGTCTCCTCTTCTCTCTTCTTTTCTCCCTTTTGTTTGGTCTCTCACGTTTATGTTGAAGAATGAACCAAATTGTCTTACTTTGGCCCTTTTATACCCTTTAGTGCATTCCACATGTCACTCTCCAATTGGTCCTCTTTTAGTGACTCATTAATCTTAGTGCATTTCATATGTCACTCTCCAATTGGTCCTCTTTTAGTGACTCATTAATCCACTCATCTCTTGTAAAAAGACCAAATTACCCTTAATGATATGTAAAAAGACCAAATTGCCCTTTATTGAATTTAATTCATCGACTAATTGAATTAAATTCTAAAATATTCCACAACGTCTTACCATTAAATTGATTGTGAAATACTCTAATTAGGGTCGATATTAATTGATTAGATGCTTTTAAAACAATTCGAATGGATTTAAAATCATTAATACCCATTGTTTTCCAAAAAGGGCATTTTAACCTAAACTTTCAAAACTCCCAAAAAACATTCGATCGGCCCTATTTTTTATCCATTTCAGTATCATTAAACTTCAATACCTATTTCAGGTATTTTTTCAAAATTTCAAGGTTGGGCCTCCAAAATAACTATTCACGTGAAAATGCTATTCACCCGGATTCACTAATCATCCAAAAATACTATTCATCAAAATCATCCAGATTCCATTCAAAAGTGTCACCTAAATTTTTAAAGCACATTTCAGGGCTTTTAAAGCTCATTTGGACTCATTCTGTAGCTTTTTGGAGTTTTTGAAAAATTTTCGATCGAGTTCAAAATCATCTCTGGTTTTTTATAACCTTAGTAATACTTTTAAAGGCTAAAATTACTCTAGTACACCATAAATATAGTATACTCTATAAAATGCATGTATAACACATTACATAGTACACTCAACGAACTAGGATATTACGACATGCGTGTTGTTTTAATAGAAAGGAATGTGAATTAGGCTTAAGACAACAAAATAACATACTTTATCTATACAAAAGAGTGATAGAACAGAGAGTGAGACATTAGTTAGTCTTTAGCACACAATTATATAATTTTAAATAAACATCACAATAGTTGTAAGATATCATGCAACAATTGCATCTTAACCAACATAACGATTTAGATAAGACTTAACCATATGGTTTCCCAACATATGTTATTATAACATGGGTTTGACTTGAAAAGCAGTTGGATAAACCCATATAACTAATTATCTTATATAACTGATAACCAACAAATGTCATAACTGTTATAATCACCATAATCGCCACTAGTCAATCTAGTAGCTAAAATAGTCCTAGTTGTTCCAAAATCCTTGTATGATGTTTTCCATTGTTGATCTAGACTTTAGCTAAGTCAGATTTATGCTTGAAATCTCCAACAAGATGTGCTTGGTTCCATCAACAAGTTGTCTTATTTTCCTTGCTAAAGCATGCCCTCACCATGTTTGATTGATTTTGGTTAACAAATTACAAGGAGTCACTTGCTACCAAATTGACCTGAAATGAGCAACAAGACTTACAGACCTCCCCCTTTAAAAAAGAGCTGACGTCCTTTTAAGAAGGTTCTCAAAGTAGGCCTTTACATATCCTCAAATTACCAAAGAGAAGTGTCTCTTTCCTAAGTCGTATCATCAGCTTCCCTTCCTTTTCATTGCACTAGGAATTCCACCCTTTAATTTTTCTTATGATGTCTTAATAATCGATGGTCAAGGATCTTGCTTATATTGTCATCAAACTACTTTTGCACCATCGGAGGGGCATATTTTGATTTATTACAATTTGGTTCTTTCATATCTTTATAGAACTTACACAGAAAACCTACATAAAAAATAGGATATACCTATACCTTTTCAGGCATTTTTAAATGATAAACAAACATTTCCAACATTTTTTATTACTTTGAAAGGACCATCATGCTTCAAAATCAATCCTTTATGTACTGGTTTCCCACTTATCTTTTTTCCATATTTGGGGTTTGACGACCTTTAACAATATTTTGTTCGTAACACTAAAATCTAAAGGTCACCAATGTTGGTTAGCATATTTCTTCATAAGATTCCTGGCCTTTTGTAAGTTGTCTTTTGCCTCATTCACCATTTCATGCTTATCCCTTGTAAATATATAAGTAGTAGGATGTTGGCCTCCCATTTGCTGCTTTGCCACCTCCAATGAAGTAAGCGACATTGGCCTAATGCTAACTCAATTGAACTCTTCTTTGTAAAGGAATATTGTTGTAGTTTGTATGTATAATAGGCACTATGTAACAACTTTAGTTAGTTTTGTTGGCTACCAATCAGGTAGTGCCTCAAGTAGTCTTCTATCAAAGCATTTGTCCTCTCGATTTGCTCATCCATTTATAGCTGATTCGTTATGGAAAACTTAATTTTGCTCCTATCATATTAAGTAAGGATGTTTAGAATTTGTAAGTAAACAGAGTATCCTGATCACTCACTATGTTCATTGGAACACCAAGGTATTTTACAACATTCTGATAAAATAAAGTAGATGCTACTTTTGTGGAGCTGCAATGAAAATCACATGCTTAATGAGTTGATCTACCACTACCAGCACTAAAGCATTTCCATTAGCTTCCAAAAATCCCACAATGAATTCAAGAGATACCAATAAATATGGCCTCTCCAAAATGAGAAAAGGTTACAGCAAGTTTGCATGCTTTTGCCTCTCCACTTTATCTTATTGACACACTAAGCAAGTCTGACAGTAAACTTCAATGTCTTGCTTTATATGAGGCCAAACATATGAGTGGATTAGTAGCATCATCACCTGTTCACTTCCTGGATGTCCTTCCCATTACGCATCATGAAACTCATACATGCAAGCTCTCTATATTCCACCAAAACTAGGGACATATAACCTACCTCCTTTTCCTACGAGTAGCCTATCATCGAGCTAATATCATTTGGTTATGCCATCGTGAAGTAGTTAGTATCAAGCTGACCCTTTTGATGAATTTAGCCCACTAATTTAGCTTCAATTTAGGACAAATTATAGTAAGTTGTCAACACCTCTCTCCTACTAAGGGCATTGGTTACTTTGTCACACTTCCCCAGTTTGTACTCCTAAGCAAAGTTATGTTGAGCAAAGAATTCTTACCACCTTTTTAGTTTAGCTGATAACTTCTTTTGCACCTTAAAGAAAATGTTTGCCACTTTATACTTCTTAACCACAAATTTCGATCCTAGCAAGTAAACACACCATACTCGCAAGCCATGTAATCCTACCACTGTTTCATTATGTGTGCAAAATATCTCTGTTTAGCATCGTTAGGTTTTTTACTCTCAAATAGCTATGGGGTGTCCCTCTTGAACCAATACACCTTTAATTGCCTTATTTGACGCATTTACATAAACTTTGAATGGTAATTGAAAATCTAGCAGCCTTAAAATAAGTTATGAAACAACGACTTATTTGAGCTTTTCAAAAGCATCCATACAATGATTTGTACAACTCCATTTCCTCTCCTTCTTGAGCAAATATATAGAAGGGCTACTTTCCAAGAGTAGTTATGGATCATAAGACCAAGAAAAGATCATAATTCTGACATTTTTTTTAGGGGGTGGCCACTCTAGAATAGTTTGTGCCTTCTTCGAATCCATCAAAAATTAGTTTCTACCCATTAAATAGCCCAACAAATTAATTTCTAACCTAGTGAACTCACACTTTTTCATCTTGACATAAAGCACCCTAACACATGTTTCAAATAAGTTATATGCTCCTTCATGGAGTTGTTATACACCACATTATCATCAAGATACACAACTACAAACTCATCTAAAAATTTGTATGGCAAATTATTCATAATATTACAGACTATGACAAGTACATTAGTTAATCTAAAAGGCATTGCTAAAAATTCATATGCACCATACCTAGTGACAAGTAGTTTTTGGTTCTTCTTCTTTCATAATTTGAACTTGCTAATACCCTGATCAAAGATCTACCTTTATGAATATGACAACCTTAATTAACCTATCTATAAGGTCTTGAACCAAAAGGATGGGATACTTGTTCCTGATGGTGACCTTATTCAGTGCCTGATAACAGGATAACATATTCAAAAGTGTCTAGATTTTTAAGATTTTTCCAATTCAATGCCCAAGCTTATAGATTTTTCAATTGAGTGACAAATCTTTTAAAACCTTAACAATTTATTTTAAAAGGTTATTTTTAATAATATGGCATGTTTATTAGATGCCATATGGATGTCCATCTATTAGCCATATCAACAAAAACTAACATTTTGAATTGAATTATTAAAGTTTTAAAAGGTTGGTCACTCAATTGAAAATTTTAAAGGCTTAGGCATTGATAGGTGTGATTTATAGTTTGTTTTCTAGGTTGTAGAATGTGTTACTAACGCTGCGTATAGTTGCTGTCTACGGTAGCTGGAGACGGAACGGAACAAAAATTTGGAGACGGAACGGAACAAAAAGTGGAGATAGTGAGACGTTTGGTTATGGTGGATAGAACAGAAAATATTGCTTCCGTCTCGAGGACATAACGTGTTTGGTTGCAGTGGACAGAACGGAAAAATTGTGGCAATGACGAAAATACCCCTAGTCCTTAATATGATTAGAAATATGTAATTCATTGATAAATTTATTACAAATGATTTGTATAAGTTAAAAAATTAACAAATAATAATAATAACAATTTCAAACACATCACGAATAATAATAATAATAATTAGTATTATAATAACAACAAAATTAATAACATTAATAAATAAGTTCAAAATGTATAATAATAACAATAATAATTATTATAATTATAATAATAAATACAAATGATGCTGAATAGTAATAAAAATACATCTACATTATACTACTACTAATAATAATAAATTCCAA
>JANKOD010000006.1:24229109-24239755 GCA_026284645.1 Erythroxylum acuminatum
ACTCAACTCAATCAAGGGAGAAAGACTAAAACCAAAGAAGCAGTCAAAACACCTTCACGACTTTTCGTTCATTCCCAAAACACAATATTCAATTAATCTGCTCATATGCGCCGCAAACTAATTTTCCGTAGCTGCAATCACTCTTTTAAAAAAACACTAAACCTTTTCCAAACTTTTTCACCCATACACCCACGTCATCAATTGCCGCACACACTGTAGCTCACTTTTCACACACACAGTCCATATAAAATTGAATGACTAAATGCCTTTAACTTTCTTAATGCCACATCTATCTCAATGCCACACAATCACGTCACTCACACTTGCATTTAACAATTAATTCCACTCACTTCAATTAATACAACATCCACGGTAGATATATGAAGACTAGAACACCCAAAACAAAATTGAGCTCCTTTTGTATATGTAAACCCACTGCACACTTAATACCCCTTGCTTTGTTAACGCCCAGTTCAGTCCCTATTGCCACATAATCACATTCAAGATAGATGTTGGCCGCAGATTACTGATATACACAAATCCCTCAAGAATCCAACTTCAACTAAGTAACTACCACTTAAATTCAAACCACAACAACCTCATCTTTTTATGTTCATCAATCCACAATTTTTAAATCCCACTACAATGAAGATTTTATATGTCCAATTAAAATGTCAAAACTAAATAAAAGATATATATAATATATCTTAAAATTAAATACATGAATTTGAAATAGTTATTTATGAAATAATTTTTAAATATTTAATCCTGAATAAATTGGTTTTAACAGTTATAATAAATATTAATTTATAGATAAAATTTTACAATTTTTAATTATTTAATTTAATAAAATATATAGATTTTATTAATAATTATTAATAAATATCATATAAGATATTAAATTACAATTATTTACTTAATTAATTCATCAAATTAATTTATCTGTGAGTTTTACAATAAATAATAAATTTGTAATTTAAGTTATTTTAGTTTTTTTACATTATTAAAAAATCAATCACATCTACACTCTTCAACAAACTCTGCAGAATTATTAAATATTAAATAAATTATTGTTAATATATGAAAACAAAAGCTTGTAAAATAACTAAAACTTGAATTAAAAAGGTTAAATAAGATTGATATCAAATAATGTCAATGTACCGATCATTGTTAATTAGCAAGGGATGATAATTGGCTAGTCAGGGTGCATCATCAAGGGTACAACCTAAACTTAATCTAACCTTATTGGAGTAGTTCAAAATAGCATTAGCTTAGGATGCGAACCAAGTCTCATATCAGTTCCCCATTTTTAAAGTTTGTGCAATTAAGATTAGGTTGAGCCACATTTTAGGATTAGCAATAGGCAAGACTCAGTCTAAAAGGCTGAATAATCCTAAACGTCTGTCCAAAAGACGTATATTAAACTAAAAAAATTGAACTAATGGAAAGCATTCTAAAAATGAGAGAATAGATTAACTAAGACATGCATGAACTTGTTCAACGTCATCTTCCTGAAGAGTTTTGATGGTCAATACATAAAATATGAATTCATGTGCTCATCAGTGATGTCAGCCATGTAGCTGCTGTTAAGCAAAATCATCACCAGTGTCCCATCGGAGGTGGAGCAATCGATGGATTGGATTGGAAGTAGAGAAACATTGAATCTAGTACATTCGAACTCTTAAATTGCTTATTAACGATATTTTAAAAACTGGATGAAAATTAAATTTTAATAAAATAAAAATTTTAAGATTTAAGTGATAAAACTATACTGTAATAAAACAAAATTCTCCTTTTCGGCATTCTTTATTGATAGCTGATTGTGTGTATTTATAGCATACAGTAGAAGAGTCTAGAACATCTATGATTGATTGTAACATTTGGACTTGGGCTTAGGTATTTTGAATTAACCCATTAAGCCCTAACCCATGAAGCCCATACTGATCCTGTGATGGCTTGCTTGCTTCTGGAGACTTCTTGCACGTGGAAGCTTTGAAGTTTTATTCTGGTTCATCTATTACCCCCCCGTAAGCTGGAAGACATTTTGGAGTCCAAGCTTAGCGCAAAGTGAGTCAAACCGAGGCTTAGGTAAAGCTTTAGTGAAGATATCAGCGAGTTGAGAGTGAGAAGCAACCGGTAGAAGATGGAGGAGTCCAGATCTGAGTTTTTCCCGGACGAAGTGGCAGTCGATCTCGATGTGCTTCGTCCGTTCATGGAAAACTGGGTTCTTCGCAAGATGGAGGGCCGATTGGTTGTCACAATAGAGGTAGGCCGGGGTCGGAGGAGAAAATCCAAGATCTTGCAACAAGTAGAAGAGCCACTGGATCTCACACGATGTTGTGGCAAGGGCGCGATACTCGGCTTCGGAGGAACTGCGGGAGACGGTGGCCTGCTTTTTAGACTTCCAGGAGATGAGAGAGGAGCCCAGAAAAATACAAAAACCGGTGACTGACTTCCGGGTGTCGGGACAAGTCGCCCAGTCCGAATCGGAGAACGCTCGCAACTGCAAGGTGGAAGCCCGATGAAAGAGAAGACCTTGGCCAGGAGCCGATTTAAGGTAACGTAAAACCCTATGAGCTGCTTGCATGTGGATTTGTGTGGGGTTGTCGAGAAACTGAGAGAGCTGTTGAACGGCGAAGCTAATATCTGGGCGGGTGATGGTCAGGTACAAGAGCTTCCCAATGAGCCGACGATAGCCAGAGACGTCGGTGTGGGGTTCACCATCGGTTGTCAATCTGGTGTTGGGAACCATCGGAGTAGAAAGGGGCTTACAATCCAGGAAGCCAGCTTCAGCCAATAAGTCTAAGGTATACTTGCGTTGGGAGAGATTAAGCCCAAGAGAGGATCTGGCCAGCTCCAAGCCGAGGAAATACTTGGCAACACCGAGGTCTTTAATCTGAAAGGTAACATCTAGAAAATGTTTGGTATTTTGAATGAGTTCCAAATCTTTACAAGCTAATAAAACATCATCAACATAAATTAGGAGTATGAGCAAGCTGTGATTTTCTGTTTTTGTAAACATGGAGCAATCGGAGGTCGACTGCTGGAAGCCATGGGAAAGCAAAGCAAAGGTAAGTTTCTCATGCCACTGTCTGCTGGCTTGTTTAAGCCCATAAATGCTCTTGTTTAACTTACAGACCATTGTGGAATCAGGTAGGGACAGTCCTGGAGGAGGCTTCATGTAGACCTCTTCGTGCAGGTCTCCATGAAGGAAGGCATTGTTGATGTCAAGTTGATGAAGGTGCCAGTCCTGAGAAGCAGTGAGGGCTAGAAGGAGCCGAATAGTTGTGTGTTTGACTACAGGAGAGAAGGTCTCGGTGTAGTCAACACCAGCCTGCTGAGTGAACCCTTTTGCCACAAGCCTGCTCTTGCATCGTTGCACTGATCCATCCGGATTGAACTTATACCGGTGGACCCATTTACAGTCAACTGCTGATTTACCAGGAGGTAAGTGGGTGAGTTCCCAGGTATTATTTTGGGTTAAGGCCATAAGTTCTGCTTGCATTGCATCTTGCCATTCAGGGTACTGCATAGCTTCAGTATAAGTTGTGGGTTCTTTCAGGGCAGTAAGAGATAGGGAAAAATCCCGATGTGTTGAGGAGAGATTGCTGTAGGAAAGAACTGAGGAAATGGAATGAGGTGATGTGTGAGACAATGTGGGGCAGATGTAGTCCTTCAAATAGGAAGGTGTTTGAGTTTGTCTAGTAGAACGTCTAGGAGGAGAAGTAGGATCAGAAGAAGGAGATGGATCAGAAGCAGATAGGGCTGGTGGGTCATCATAAAGTGGGAAGGTTTCAGGAGAGGACAGAAGTGGGTTTGGTAGATCAGGACTAGGAAGTTCCTGAAAGGGGAAGGAATTCTCATAGAAGATAACATCCCTTGATAGGAAAAATTGGTTGGTGTTTAGATCAAGAATTTTGTAGCCCTTGGTCCCTGGAGAAAAACCCAGAAAAACACCTTTTCTTGCCCTGGTGTCTAACTTTCCTCTGCTGGCTTCCTTAGTGGAAGCAAAACAGAGACAGCCGAATACTTTGAGATGGGTTAGGTTAGGATGACTACCAAATAGAATGGAATAGGGAGATTTGTCGGATAGAAGAGGGGTAGGAATGCGGTTAATGAGAAAGACCGCATGTAAAACACATTCAGACCAGAATTTAGTGGGAAGTTTGGCCTGAAACTTTAGGGCTCTTGCCACACTAAGGATGTGTTGATGCTTTCTTTCAACTCTCCCATTCTGTTGAGGTGTCTCAATGCATGTAGTTTCATGCAAAATACCATTAGCAGCAAAAAATTCAGTCATTGCGAATTCAATTCCTTGGTCACTTCTTATACATTTGATTTGTTTAGTGAATTGTCTTTCCACATAAGCAAAGAAATGCTTAATTAAGTCTCTAGTTTCTGACTTGTGCTTCATTAAATATATCCAGGTCATTCGGCTATGGTCATCAACAATGGTGAGGAAAAATCGATGGCCATGAATGGAAGGCGTATGGTAAGGTCCCCATATGTCAACATGAATAATGTCAAAACAAGAAGAAGCAACAGAAGAGCTTAAAGTAAAAGGTAATCTTTTTTGCTTAGAAAAATGACAAGTTTGACATTCAGTAATATGCTGAAACTTAACAGAGTTGTCTATGCTAGATAACAACTTAAGTCTGGCATTTGAAGGGTGTCCTAGGCGCTTGTGCCAAAGGTTGGGAGAATGATGTGTGACTGAGCATATTTCTGGCATAGGTGTGAGATAATAGAGGCCATTAGAGTGCTTAGCAAAACCAATCATCTTCAAATTGCTGAGTTCCTGAATAACACATGAATGTTGGGTAAAAGTCAGTTGGCAATGTGAAGAAGAAGTAAGTTGACTAATAGAAATGAGGTTGAAAGAAAAGAAAGGAACATAGAGAACATTGGTTAGAATAAGAGAAGAAATATGTACTGAGCCTATGTGTGTGACAGGTACATGTTGACCATTGGGGAGTTTAACTGTGAGATTTTGGGCTGTGGAGTATTCAGTGAAGAAATGCAGGCTGCAAATGATGTGGTCTGTGGCCCCAGAGTCCAGAATCCAGGTTGAGGTGCAAAAGGGAGACTCAGCAGAAAGGGACATACCTTTGTGATTTCTGGTAAGTGTGTTGACTTGAGATGTATTGTGGGAGGCATCCTTATCTTTGCTTAGCAAATCCTTCAACTGACAATATTCTTCTGGTGTTAGGTTGAAATGGGATGAAGATGCTTCTCTGTGTGCATCTGAAGTGGTACTGCTGGGGACAGATTCAAGGTGAGTTTCTGCATTGTTGACAGATTTAATTCTGGGTTTGAGGTTGTCTCTTGACTGATAGTGAGTCGGTTTTCCATTGCCTGATGAAAAATTGGGTGGAAACCCATGTTTTTTATAGCATTTGTCTTCTGTGTGTCCTTTAAACCCACAAAAAGTGCACAGTGGTCTTTTGTTTGATTGAGGAGTCTTTCGGGTGTTATGGACTGAAGTATCTGGAAAGGTTTTAGCAAGAAATGCATGAGAGTCATGGTTGGGTAGCTGTGGTGTTATAGGATGAAGCTGTCGCTCATGCTGAGCCACCATGGAAAAGACTTTTTTGATGTCTGGTAATGGTTCAATCAACATAATTTGTGACCTAACAGTGGAATAGGAATCATTTAAACCTTTCAAGAAACGAATGACACAATCACTGTCCTGGTAGTTTTTAATGATGCTCAACATATCACAATGGCATTGAGGATGACATTTGCATTTAGGCAATGGTCTTAAGTTGTGAAATTCATCCCATAGCATTTTTAAATGAGTATAATAATCAGAAATGGATAGACTTCCCTGTCTGAAACTGTATATCTCTTCTTGCAGGTCTGAAATGCGAAAGGAATCTGCTTGTGAGAATCTGTCATGGAGGTCCTTCCATACATCAGTTGCTGAATCTAGCCAAATGACACTCTGAGCAATGGACTCACTTACTGAGCGCATCAGCCAAGATAAAACCAAGGTATTGCATCTTTCCCAATATGCATAACTGGGATCAGCTCTGTCTGGCATAACAATACTGCCATCTATAAATTTTAACTTGTTTTTGGATAACAGGGCCATTCTCATTGACCTAGACCATGAATGATAGTTGGGTCCGGTCAGAAGAGAAGACACCAGAATAAGAGAAAGATTTTCATTAGGATGAATGTAATATGGTGAGGCTGGGTGGTCTTCGGGTCTTTGCATTTGTGTTTGATGGCCAACTACACTTGCATAAGATGGCCCAGACATAACTATACAGAGTCTATGTCAGGGGAAATAGAGTGGTCGGTTGAGAAGAGAAAGAAAAGGAGATGTACTCTGATACCATGATAAAATTACACTGTAAGAGAAAAACAAACATTCCTTTCAGCAGCTTTTATTGCTGATTGTTTGTGTATATATATATAGGCATACAATGGAAAAGTCTGGAGAGGGTTGTAAAAACATGTTGTAACTAATTGTGTTTTTCGACATGGGCTTGGGTATTATTGTATTGACCCATTAGGCCCATATTTTAGATATTTCATTGCCTCTGGAGGCTTTTTATGCGTCAGCCTCCTTTCTCCTGTTGCGCGTTGATGTTGTTGTGGCTTTATTTTTTCTTCTTTCATCTGTTACTGACAGATGGTGTGCTTATGGAAAACTTTTAACTTACGGGGATCTTGACTTATCTGAAATTTTCCTGTCTAATTTAAATGATATATTCTTCATTCAGTTGTCTACTTGTAATCCTCCTGCAAGTATACAGGTACCTCACATTATATCCCTTGCATGTCCCTTGATATTTTGCGTACCTATCTGATTTTTTTGGGCAATCTCAATATGTGTTGGGCTTGGTCTTTGTGCTATTGCTTGCCTTAGATATTGCTGGTAATTGCCTGCAGATGTACATGTAACATCACTTTTTTATATGGACTGACTTTATTTTATTTGTAAGATCACGATCATGGTGGAAAAAACATTTTCTCAATCTAATCTTTCTTCTGTAGTACCTTCTTTGTAGGTAAATCTAGCCATAAATATGTAAAAGATAGCAGTAATTGGCTTTTTAAAGCTTATTACGGAAACCAGATGTTTATGGCGTATTGTTGTGCTGCATGTGAGGTAAACATTACCAAGATGCTTATATTTCTGACGAGATAATTGCATGACATCATTGTTGCTTGTCATGATCCTGCCGTGTCAATTCTGCAGGTTCTTTATATAACTCTATTTCATCTTGCCGAACATTAAACTGAAAATTTGATGGATGTAAGTGTCGATAAAGTAATTACTTTTGTGTTTCTCCAGCAAGAAGCAAGATCTTCTTGCCAATCTTGGGTTTTATGATTTTTTCTTTCAGGTATTAATTAATTCTAAGGAACAAGATCTGCTCATCTCTTTGTTAATTGGCCTGAGGTAATTGTTCTATTAAGTTGTAAATTTGTGGAGATTCAGTTTAATCAACAGGGAAAAGAATTTCTAGAGCTGGTTTTAGAACTTGTTTATTAGAAAGATCACGAGTTTGCCAGATTTCTGATCCTGAGAGAAACTATCAATGTTTCCTTAAGCTTTGTGCTGCACCAGTTGAGAGACATTTTGATATTGCTTTGTTGAGCCTAGATGGAAAAGAACTAACGGACTGAACATAGATGTGTTATTTGGCACTATTTTTTCCTATGGCTAGGCTACTTAATCAAATTGTTATGAATTGGATAGTGTTGCTGAATCGAAGGAATACATTCTATTAGAGATGTCAAAAAAAGCCTGGCTCGACTCGATTTTGACTCGAGATGATCGGGCCATAGGCCGACCATGATCGGTCCGACCCACTAGTCAAGGTCGAGCGAGCCCGGCCCGACTTGACTGTTATTTTCAAAATAACATCGTTTTGGAAGCTTTTTATAAACAAATAGCAGCTTGAGTTAGCCCGACCCGCTAATGACACGTCGGGCCATAGGCCGAGCCACGGGCCACCATGACCCTAGGTTGCTCATTGACATCTCTATTTAGAAGAGCATGGAAATTGTCAAAATAACTTATGATGAAATCTTCGGATTTTTATTATTAGGAAATAAATTAAATTAAAAATTAATATTAATATCTAATATCTAATATTATACAACAAAACACTCAATAAAAATCTTGCTGACATGTACTAGAGAGGCCTAGTAATATGCATAATTATCTCTAATTAGTAGAGATCAATATATAATAAGACTAAAATAAAAAACATGATAATAAAATTAAATAGATTTTATGTTTGGTTTTTATTATAAATTTCAACTAAATAATTTTTAATAGAAAATATAGGAAACAGAAGGTTAAAAAAGAAAATGGAATCAAACGTATTTTTTTAATCTTGTTATAGTTTTCCTATTTTTAGAAAAAAAAACCGTAATTGAAGTGAGCAATCGTGTTTTAAAATTTTGTTTCTTTTATTTTAAAAGCCAAAAAATAGTAATTTAGTAAAAATTTTGCTAATAACATAAGATCTTAAGATACTCAATAATACATTATTAGTTGATATCAAAGAAAACAATAAATTTGAAAAAAGAAAAATGAAACAACTAAACAATGCCTCAGCCTTCTTTTTTGTTTTTTTGTTTCTCACGAAATATTTTAAAAATGTCTTAATTATAAAAAAACACATTTAAACTATACACACCTAAAATAATTTCCGCTCAAAGTCGTATTAAAAGTGTCTCAAGTTTTTCAACGCGCAATAAATTAAAGACACTGACAATTTGACTCGAGAAAATTCAAAATTGTACGCCAACCTGGCATTGAAAACAACTAAAGTGAGCCAACGTCTAGTAAAAGCTTTACCATGTACTAAAAGGGTCGGAGTGCCTGCTTTAATTGGCATCCATCTCCTCCGTATTACGAGCATGTGCGGTACCTTTCGAGTTCTTAATGGCAGAGCCTAGTCAACTATCGTAATTTGACTACACTTCAAGCCAATTAAAGTTCCAACTTCTCGAAGTTGACTTGCCGATCTTTTTTAATAAGAGTCCTACTCATCCCGGTGCCTTCTCTGAAACACAAATAGATATATACTAAATAAGCTTACAATAGTATATATATATATATAATAAATCTTAAAGTATTTGATTTCATTTACAAATAAATACTTTTCTTAAATAGAAGTATTAACATTTTTTGTATTAAAGCTTTTCATAATTATTAACTAATTTCTACATACCACAAATTAAAAATATATATGTTGTAACTATTTAAAAGAATGTAGACTTTTGATATAATCTAATTCAAGACATAAATATACTAATAGAAAATAATTGAAATTAAGAAAAATAAGAAAGTTGGTAAATCTGTAATTGAAACCTAACAAAAAGAAATAAACGCTGAAGTTGCTATAAAAATGGCGAGGAAATTAGCGAATAATATAATAAAAAAGAAATTAGCGAATAATATAAGAATTCTTTTGAAGAAGATAAATCAATTTTTTATTTCCTTCCTCTTCCTAATTTGGGTTTATCATCCCATTTTCACTTTCTTCTCTCCTTTGATCATTTCTCTGTTACTTTGCATGTTGATGCCGCAAGGGAGTTGCTTTGAAGATTGAAGAGAATTTCTTCATGAAATATTTGGAAAGAGTGTACAAATATTTCATTATTTTAATCCGTTTATTAAAAAAATATGTGAAGGAACAATTAAAAATGAGAAAGAAAAAGCAAATATGATTAAAAAAGGTGAGAAGCAACAAGTTTTAAAAAATTAATATGAATTTAATACTCATTATAAATTATTAAATGATTGTATATATAAGTATATACCCCACAACCAATCATTTAGTTGCAATTTTAATGACATAATTGTTTAAACGAATCATTATATCAATGTAATTAAATGATATATAAGATAAAGTTTGGGGGGGGGGGGTTAATATACATTACAAATAAAATTATGATAAGATCATAGTTATGACATTCATATTGTATTATATGTTATCGTAAGTTATTTCTAGTCATCTATTGATATTGGATATTAATAGAATGTAAAAAGATTAGAAAATGTTATATTTCTTTCTTACGAAGGAAGTAGTCAATTTTTTTGATAAAAGGAAGTAGTCAATTTTATAAACTAAAAAATGGAGATATTTAAGCAAATATATGACTACTTATTAGAGAACAAGTTCATTGAATTGACCTGATATAAGAATTTCATTTACAACGTTACTTGTATGTTTATAGAAATTTTCATTATGATAATTATGTAAGTGATAATTTGACTTAAGATCTCTAAAGTATATTTATAGTATTATTTATGACTTATTTTAGTCAAAAGTAACTTAATTGATAGTCATATATAGGATATACTATGAATTATATGGGAATAGTTGAGTGATTAATATATGATTCATCATTCTAAATTAATTAGGGAGAAAGTTCTATTGTTCTCAATTAATAATGATTTAGAAAATCTTTGGCTAAAGTAGAATGATACTTCGAAAATAGTTTTAAATATCATTAATTGGATTAATTATTAATAATGGAGAATTAATATGGTTGAACTCAAATAGAACATACATTATTTTCATATACATATTGTATTATACATTACAAATAAAATTATGATAAGATCATAGTTATGACATTCATATTGTATTATATGTTATCGTAAGTTATTT
>JANKOD010000006.1:24241302-24252624 GCA_026284645.1 Erythroxylum acuminatum
AAATAATCTTTCAACTCTAGATATCACTTAGTAATTGATGGTACTCCGCAAGTTCACGGATCTCAAGTAGTATAGTAATAATATCGTTCCACATGGAGTAATTGCACAAGTATTAGGCTTGGATTATTCAATTAATTGGACTAATTAGCTGTATAAGATTGGGGATTTCAATTAAGAAATTTAACTATAAATAAATAAATAAAACCAATGCTGAACAAAGATGCGAATATCTCTAAGTATTAATCCGAATTGAATGTGGCAAGCTTCAAGGAGGGTTCCACTTTTAGCGTTTTCTGTGGACTTTACCTGGATTGATTTATGAGGCAAATTCTCGTTGATAGGATGTTGAGCCTAGAGTTTTTTAGATCCTTTTTCAAGATATCAAATGAGTATTATTCAATAATCCTAATCTACTATCGTAGCCTAGCAATCAAGCATAACCATTAAGTTTTTTGCTAACCTGAGTTTCCTCTTATAAATTTAGCCTATGTCTAAATCTGAAATTTATAAGTTCCCTATTTTGGGGTCCCGTTATTAATTTTCACCTATCGGTTCTTCAATTAACAATAATGTCAAATAATGGTTAGTCAAGCACAATACAAGCAAAGTTAATATCAAAATAGAGAAAGCAAAACCAAGAAATCTATACTCATAAATCAAACCGAGATTCAATCCACAGATACTAGCTAAAAATTTCAATCCCAACCTTGAAGCTTGGAGAAAGCTACTCACTCATGATGGAATGAAGACTGCAACAATCACAGTCAGCAAACAACGTAAAAATAGAGAAAACAGGTAAAAACAAAGGACGAATGGGTTTTAGGATCCCTTTTTTGCGTTCTCTAACCAAATCTTAAATGAAACATAAATGAAATTATGCTAATCATATAATTTCTTTTATATAATTATGAAATTATATAATTATATATAACTAAATCTTTTATATGGATTATAACACAAGTAAAACTAATACCAAAAATAAATATTAAAACATATAAAAAAGACAAATAATATTATATAAATTACAAAATAAATATTGGAAACAATTGCGCAAGAGATTAGAGAAGATGAATTTGTGAGATAAATGTGAAGATGAGTTTACGGGTATTGTGAGAATTATGTGTAAAATATAAGGGCAAAAAGGACTAAAAAATAGGTTCATTAATTGATATGAAAAATCTAACTGAAAAAGCACATTTTTTAGAAGCTTCAAATTTGAGCTTTTTAAAAAGCTGTATTTTGACTGCCAAATTTTTTTTTTGAAAAAGAAAATTGATTAAATGAATAAATAAAAGTTACAAATGCAAGAGAGTTCCAGGAAAAGAAAATTGAAACTACAAGAGAGCCTACCTGTCATATTAACAGAAAATAGTGTAAGGAAGAAGATGCATTATGAAAAAACTGCTTTCAAGCAATCTTAATTGATGTTGGAATTGTTGGAGGTTTTGCTCTCTCCATAACTTGTAAATACAAACGCCCAGAACAATGATGTGGATAGGTGATTGTGCATTAAGTCCATTTTTAATCTCCAAGATGGTTGTTCCTGGATTCACCCAATAACAAGAAGTAGTGACACAATGTCAATTTGCCTTATTGAAAGGACAATAAAAAAAGAGGTGGTTGCAAGATTCACTCTGCATGGAGCACATTGGACAGTTGATATCCATATGGATATAAGGAATGTGGTCCGCTATAGAGAGTTTGTTCTGGATAGCTAACCAGTATATGAAAGATATTATCGAGATTAAGAATCTATCCTAGACCTTAGTGGCCCAAGGGACTGCAGGCCGATGTCTGCGCAAGTTATCACAAAGAACACTATTAGTGAGCTTCTCAAGAGGAATACCTTTCCAAAAAATGATATCAGGTTCATGTGGGGTGGGAGGATAGCTAGGCTGAAATTGCATTAGACTTCTGGGAAAATTCTAGCCATTTCCTTCAATGAAGGAGTGCATCCGAGTTTTTGAAGGAAAAGCTAAAGAGACTCTTGGAAAAGGCATCAGTTGTATTAAAGGACCCATGTTGGACCAATTATCAAACAATAGGGAGGGTAGGCGGCCATCCTTAATCTTACAAGAGCTTTCATGATGAATAGTATCTCGCAATTTCAACAGTCAAATAAGAAAAAAAGAGTGAACACTTTTCGGTTTGATTGCCCATATGCTATCCCCCTTAAGGAAATATTCATGAAGCCATTTTATCCACAAGCTCTTCTTGGCCCCTAAGATCCACCATAGTCTTTTGAGAATGAGGGAATGATTAGCAGCTTTAATGAAGAGAATGTTCAATCCTCCTTCTTGTTTTGCAAACAAATATCGACCCATTTCACTTTGCGGCTTCTGGAGAACCATTTGGGTGACTCCATAGGAAAGATATGAGGATTCTTTCTATTTCTTTGATAATACTTTGTGATAAGAATATATGAGAGCTCCAGTACAAATGTAAGGAATTTAGGACATATTTAATAAGTTGGAGCTTACCCGTATAAGAAAGAGTTTTGTTCACCTAGGATTTTACTCTTTTCTGTTTCCTGTCCAACAAAGGTCAGCATTCTAAAAAGGTTAGCCTCTTTGTTGACACTATCAAAAAAGTTATATCTATTAAAGAAATGATTTTTTATTTTACAATCAAACACCCATTTTTTAAAAAAAAAAGCTTTTATGGTGGAAAAATTTACTTATTGGCCTCCTAAAAGCCTCTCCAAACAAACACATAAACTGTTAAAAAATTGCCTTTCGATTAAAAAGCGAAATCATTTTTTAAATGAATTATGAAACGCACAGACGATTCCAACTTCAACTTATGGATGGATTTATATTGGAGCCCGGTTAATGTAGTTTTTGTATTCTTGCAATTAAATACATATATTTGTATGATAAAAATAATAATGGAGGATTTTTGCACAGTTAGCCTTCGTATCTCCTTCCGGGTATGGGTTGTCATATCAACTCCATCAGGCAATTTGAACTTTCGGTTTTACATTTCTGTTTACGTCAGCAATCAATTAGACAGATTCGTAATTAGTCATAGATATTTTCCAAAGTTTAAATAGGTAGTTACACGTATTTACTCCCGCAACTTGATGGTTACTTGCTCTGTCCGGCCATGAACTTGATTAGTCTCCAGTTATGACTAAAGTGTGTAACCGTCTCCACTTAATATCAATGCGACAAGACAACTACGGTCCTGCTAGTATGCTTTATTGAAAGGGACTTGACATGGAAGGAAACAATTGTCAATTGGATTACGGCGTATTTTTCCATCACACGTTTTTTTTTCAATTAAACGCTTGGACATCACTATTTACTTTCGAGAAAGTATCTTAAGTAACAAATGTTTGGTTAAAAACTAATTAAAGACTAGTTAATAATATGTTTCAAGACTATCTTTATCTTTAAGTCTTATTCCCTCTTATTTAAAATAAGTATCGTTTTAGAAGGATTTTAATTATTCAAAATAAGTGTCGTTTGTGGCTTTTTATGCATATTTATGATTTTACTTCCAAAATTACCCTTTAATTCTTCTCACATCTTAATTACACAGATTATATTTTTAAGAGACTTTAACATGTAATTAATAAAAGTATATCAGATATTTCATTAATTTTCTTAAAATTCTTTAAAACGACACTAGTTTTAAATAAAAAAGAGTACAATTTAAGTGCGATGGATTGGGTATAGCGTAGAACCTTAAATGTAAACCAATAAAGAGTCAAACAATAAGACAGGATAGGAAATGGAAATTATAAATTCTGCAGCTCAATCATTAAAACCTCCATGCCAAAAAGAAGGTAAGAAAAAAGCATTCTTCCGTTCACACTTTGGGGCCATGATCAGAATAAATAATGCACACTCATTCCATGAAGTACCCAAACAGATAAACTGCTGAAGAGAGAGAAGTAAAGAGATAGAGTGCAACCATGAAGGATAATGGAAAAGAAACTCAAGAGAAATATGAGAAAGAAAACACGGAGAAGAATCTTAAAGAAAATGGTGAGGCTGATGAGGTCACAATTGAAAAGCCAAAGCTCAATTATAGAGGATGGAAAGCTATGCCATTCATCATAGGTATGTGATATAAAGCTTGTTCGTGAATTTTCTCTTTTTGCTTCTTTTTTTGTCGGTAGATTTCTGTATATTTATCCTCTTTATATGTAAAAATGAGAAGCAGTAAACTTTTTTCAGGGAATGAAACTTTTGAGAAGTTGGGAGCCATTGGAACCTTGTCCAACCTCTTAATATATCTAACTACCGTCTTCAACATGAAGACCATTACAGCTGCTACTATAATCAACATCTTCAACGGTACTTGCAACTTTGGCACCTTAATTGGAGCGTATCTCTGTGACACTTATTTTGGCCGTTACAAGACCTTGGGGTTTGCTACTTCTGCGTCTTTTCTGGTAACGGAAACCTTCATGCTCTAGCAGTGCTGCAGTTTTGTACCTTTTACTCGACTTTTCCTTACTGAAATTAAAGCACACTATATCCTGGTCTCTAAAATTGGATGGATAATGATGATAGTTGATATCCGGATGAAATCTATGCTTTTGTTTTTTTTTTATAGAACCAAAATGCGTTTATGTTTAGACCCAAAAGAGTCTAGATTATCTGTCTAATATTACTCTGTTTTATTCTGTCTCATGAAATTTCAGCCATTTATTTTGCGGGATTTACGCGGGCCCATGCGAGCTCTACATAAATAAATGGTTAAGATTTAGTAGACATAATAAGACACCGTAATATTAGACGGAAGATCTAAACTCAGAGTAGAAAGTGCCTTCTTACGTAATCGGGTGACAATTTAGCATGATAATATAATAATTTCCTAGAGTGTGAGTGCATAACATATGGCATTTTATACTTGGAAGGGACTACTTTGCATACAATTGACAGCGGCAATCTCAAAGTTGCACCCACCTCACTGTGCGAAAGAGAGTAGCATATGCAAAGGCCCAACAGCAGGTCAAATGGCATTTCTGTTTACAGGATTTGGACTAATGGTAATAGGAGCTGGCGGTGTGAGACCTTGTAACTTAGCCTTTGGTGCAGACCAGTTCAACCCCAACACAGACTCTGGGAAAAGGGGTGTTAACAGTTTCTTCAATTGGTACTTCTTCACATTCACTTTTGCGAAAATGGTGTCCTTGACTCTTATAGTTTATGTCCAGTCCAATGTCAGCTGGGCTATAGGTTTAGGAATTCCTCCAATCCTTATGTTTATTGCATGCGTTCTCTTCTTCGTGGGCACAAAAATATATGTCAGAGTGAAAGCCGTTGGCAGTCCAATGACTAGTGTAGCACAGGTTATTGTTGTAGCAATCAAGAAAAGAGGCCTAAATCCAGTGCCACAACCTTGGATTTCCCTTTTCAAGCACATACCTTCCGAGTCTGTCAACGTCAAACTTCCTTACACTAATCAGTTCAGGTAAACCAACTTCATTTTATTTCGAGTATCCAAAGAAACACTAAAGAATTTGGTTTAAGACTTTGCTCGTTAGTTACTCGTGATGATCTTGTACAGGTTCCTGGATAAGGCAGCAATTATTACTCCCCAAGATAAGATAAACCCAGATGGATCAGCAGCTAATCCATGGAAACTTTGTAGCTTGCAGCAAGTGGAAGAAACAAAATGTGTATTGAGAGTGCTTCCAATATGGGTATCAGGCGTTTTATATTATCTTGCTGTGGTCCAACAAAACACTTATGCTGTGTTCCAAGCTAGTCAATCTGATAGACGCCTAGGGAATACCGGCTTTAAGATTCCAGCTGCAACTTACGTTGTGTTCATGATGTTAAGTCTGACCATCTTCATACCTATCTATGATCGACTCCTAGTCCCCTTTGTTCGAAGAATAACAGGAAAAGAAGGCGGTATCTCAATGCTTCAAAGAGTAGGCTTTGGCATAGTATTCTCTATCTTCACAATGTTAGTTTCTGCCTTGGTTGAGGAGCATAGAAGAACAATTGCTCTAAGCAAACCAACTTTAGGGATTGAGCCAAGAAGAGGTGCAATTTCATCCATGTCCGGTTTCTGGTTGATTCCTCAGTTTGCACTAGCGGGGTTAACTGAAGCATTTGCTTCCGTTGGTCTAATTGAATTCTATTACAAGCAGTTCCCGGAGAACATGAGAAGCATTGCAGGGTCTCTTTTCTATTGTGGCTTAGCAGGTTCTAGTTATTTCAGTAGCTTGTTGATCATGATAGTTCACAGAACAACAAGGAGAGGAGCCACTGGAAATTGGTTGTCAGAAGATCTTAACAAGGGAAGATTAGATTACTTTTACTTCTTGATCGCTGGTTTGGGAGTGATAAATTTAGGCTACTTTTTAATCTGTACAAGGCGGTACAGGTATAAGGCCCGTGAGGATGGTACTACTGAAGTCAACTTTGAGATGAAAACATCAGAGAAAACCTCAGCTTGATAGTAGTCAACGACCGACATTTATGATTCTAAAACCAAGTACGAGACAGTTGGACATATACGGCTTCCAACTTGCACAAGCTAACTTTTGTTGATGATTAATAATGAAAAGCTCCGTCAGCGGTTGAAATTGAAACAGGATGTCCCATAGCATGTGGTTCATAATGCCAGAGCCCAAGACCAAGAAGTTCAGTATTTTCTTCTTAGGAAAACCGCAATTATGCAATGTTAAGCAAAGTATACTCTCTGGTGTTTACTGTTGCCATTTAGCACAAACTCGGATTTTTCATTCAGCATAAGAAAATTTATAATGGCTAATCGGATAATTATGTTAGTATTGAAAACCTGTAAACACATTATTTTTATTTCAATAAAGGCTAATTAAATAACATCTATAATTTTTAAAGACAACATTGTTTTTAGGTGTATAAATAGGTTTTTTAACGACATCTTAACAGTAAGGGGACGGAAGATATATTAATTAAAACATAGGAGTAGTATTTGATAGATTTAAAAAACGGGAGACTAGTATGATAGTTTGTTAAACCCTAGGGAAGTTCTAAGGAATTAACCCTAAATTTTTATTTACATGATATAAAAATATTTTCTTCACTCAAATTCTTAATATCTTTATTAAAGTTTAAATTTTATAAGTAATTGATTCACACTTTGAAATTGTTTCACTAACAATTTAGTATCAATTTAATATTTTGATATTATTTATAACACTAAAACAAATTGGTGTTAGATTCAAACTTTAAAATTTTTCGTTAAATAAAATTAGCTATGAATTAATTATCAAAATAAATTTAAATGTTAGGCAATATTTTAAAAACTGGACAAGACATCGAACCGGTTAAACGAAAGGTTTAATCGGTATTAAATCATTATAAAATTAGTATATAATAAATAAGAAGTAAAATTATAAAAATAAGTAAAAATAAAAAAATACATCAATGTTTATTATTACAGAATGAGCTAATAATAAATTCAACCTAATATATTTTCGATCGAATCAATCGGTACAATTTGGTTTTTAAAACATTGGTTTTACCATCTCTACATATAACACTTGGATTTCCATGAACATCTTAGTAAATTTTTAATATAAACTATTATTGAAATAAAATCGGATAATTATACAAACAATTATATGATAATTAAATTTTTAATAGTATAACATTTTTTAGCAATTAAAACAATAAAAATAAATTTAAATAGATAAAATTAAATAAAAATGTGACATATTTTACTCTTAAATTTGAAGACATAAGAAATAAAAAAGAAAAGAAAAGGAGTGAGTCATACAGTGAAGTAGAAGACAACACGTTGCTCGTTCAGAACTGCTCTTCTTCTTGTTCCTTGGTTTTCTAAGCCTACGAGAAACACACTTTGTCTTTCAACCATCATTCACCGGTAAAGAGACCAGAAGGAAAAAGAAAAGCACCACTGTTTCACGAACACTCTCTTGCCTGCCACCACTTTTTCCGTTGCTTGCCTTAAGCTTGCTTTTCCTCTACGACACCAACAATCCCATGGCTTTGCTTGTCCTAGTTCCTGCGTGAAGGATTGTTGTGTTTCTGCACAGGGTCAGAGCAAGAGTATGACGATTGAATTAGCGACCCAGGTTGGAAGGATAAGTTCCGGAGGCATTTCGAGAGGAGGTTTAATATCCCTCACTTGATGGTTCATTCCTTTCACTTTCAATCTCAAATTGAGGTGAACTTTTGATAATGATGATCACATATTTGCTTCTATGAGTGATGGTGGTAAAGTTGGTTTGTGGGTTGTGGAGGGACTAGCGATTTCAAAATAGGTAACAATGGAAGAGAAGATTGGAAAGAGTAAAAGTGAGGATGGTTGAAGAACCAATCAATTTCGATAAATCAGATGCTTTTATATAAACAAGATATTACATTAAATGAAATCGAATAATTAGCTGTTTCATACTATTTTTGATTAAATTGATTGATCTGATTCGATTTTTAAAACATTAGTGTAAGAGACAATAATAATCTTCAATACTTAATTTCAATTTTATTATTTTAATAAAAATTGTAATATCTCATGTTAAAAATTATAAAAATTATAATTATTGTTATATACAATTCTTAATTAGTTTTTTATTACTAGCGTTTTTGAAAATCGAATATTGGATCATGTGAGTTTGTTTAGAATTGAAATGTGAAATTAGGTTATGTGAGCAAGTTAGGACTTAGAGCATTTATAATTGTCCGTGTAGATATCAAATCGTTTTGAATTCAAGAAAAGATAGAGAAGATGAAAATGGATGTACATTATGCTTAAGAGAAAACTGTCAAATTTTTTTAAGTATTATACTCAAAACTAGTAGCTACAAGTCTTTTATACATTTAACAAACTACCTGTACTGTAGTGTGACTTACATATTTATCACAGACCTTGGTCATATTCAACCTTAGCATTGGAACGGGAACAATATATTGCTTCTTGATCTTCCATGTTACCAAGGAATGTATGATAGCCAATCAACTTTTAATTTATTTCCTACAATTAATTGGTTAATTATAGTTTAGTAACATAATTATTTAAAGGTGTTCTTTATATTATACATAGTAGATGTATATAATAAAGTCTATGGGATAAATGTACATTGCAAATATAATTATGATAAGATCATCATTATGAGATTCATATTGCATTTATGTGTTATTCTTATATTATTCCTAATCATTGTTTTTATTAAGATCAAACATTAATAAGATGTAAAAGGACTAGTACTAATATGTTTTTCCTTATAAAAGAAGTAATTGATCTCGTAAACTAAAGTACGAAGATACTTAAACAAACGTATGGTGCTTGTTAGAGAACAGGTTCAATGAATTAACCCCATATGAGAATTTTATTTGGAACATTACTTGTATGCCTATAGAAATTGTTATAGAGATGATTGTATAAGTGATTATTTGACTTGAGATTTATAAATATCTCATATAGAGATTGTTATATTTTGATACTACTTATGGCTTATTCTAGTCAAAAGTAGCTTAGTCAGTTAGTCATTGAATATAACATGAACTATTATGGAGATAGCTGAGTGATAAATATAAGATTCTTCACCCTAAAGTGATTAGGAAAAATGTATCGTTGTTCTCTATTGATTCAAAAAATCCTTGGTCAAAGTGGAATAATACTTTAAAAATAAGTTTTCAAATGTCATTAATTGAATGAATTACTATAGTAGAGAACTATATGTCATTAATTGAATGAATTACTAATAGTGGAGAACTAACATAATTGGACTGAAATAAAGTAGCATTACTTATATGTTTTGTGTTTAATCAAAATATTATTTGATGAAATGATTGAATTATACAGAAAAATCATGCACAAAAAAGTTTAGTCAAAACCACTTTGACATTTCGAAATATTTAGGTGATTATGATGCATTGCTAGACCTAAATCTTGATCTATGGATATAAATTATATAAGTAGAGAGTTAAAGATAAAGTAAAGGAGTTTAATTTATCTAATCCTAAATATAATTTAGGTTATAATTTATAAATACTATCAACATATTTAAAAACTTAATAGGTCACACAAAAAGAATGAGTCGAAAAAAAAGAAATATGTTTTAATCAAGTTGGATTTGATTATGAAATTTAAGAAATGTTATGATTAAATATGAGATATTTAATAAATAAAAACTAATATAATATGTTGAATCTTATTTAGGTACAACTAGTGTTTAATTAGCATTAACTATAATTATAATTATAATTATAATTTTATTTTAGTTAATTAATAATATGTCCAAAATTTGATAGTAAGGGAAACATAATATATATTAATTAAAACATAGGAGTGTTATTTGATAGTTTTTAAAAATGAGAGATTAATATGATAGTTTGTCAAACCCTAAAGAGGTTCTAAGGAATTAACCCTAAATTTTTATTTACAAGATATAAAAATCTTTTCTTTACTCAAATTCTTAATATCTTGATTAAAGTTTAAAATTGATAAGTAATTAATTCGCACTACGAAATTTTTTCACTAACAATTTACTATTAATTTAATATTTTGGTATTATTTATAACACTACAAGAAAATGGACTTGGATTTAAACTTTAAAAGTGTTTATTAAATAAAATTAGTTATGAATTAATTAGCATAATAAATTGAAATGTTAGGGGCAATATTAATCTTTTATACTTGATTTCAATTTTATCATTTTAATAAAAATTGTAATATCTAAGAACTATTCCTCCTGTAAAGTCGCTAACATCGCACATAAGTTTAAACAAAAAACTATAATTGGTTGCCTATATAATTGGTGTTGATACTAATTTCTTTTACAAACTGTTGAGTGTCTATATAATATGTACCAATAATATGAAGTATTGGAGGTGGGAAGATTGAACTCCAGAGTAGTCACCCAAGTTATGGAGCAACTCAGTGCAAACACCAAGGGAAGGTAATGGTAGGAGTTATTTTAGTTGCTTACATTAAATTTGCAGTTTCTGTTTCAGGTCATCAAAAGGAAATATCTCCAAATTCAAGATGATGAAATTCAACCAAAACCAAAGGCAAGCCACTCCAAGTCAATTTAGAAAAGAGTTAGAGATCTTCAGCATTCCATAGATCATCAAAGTAGTAGAAAACAAGAAGATCAGTATGTAGCATATCAGAAGGTACACCCGTTGACCCTTTGGAAGGAGCTCAGATTAACTTGCAAATGGAGCAGAAGAAAAGTTGACGGTATGACAGAGAAGGATCGAGAATCATCAAGGGGTGCTGAACAAAAAGAGATGGAGAAGTTGTACTTCTGTTTGTGCAAGGCCTGTTTTCCATTCGAGGAAAGATGATTGTAGAGAAGTGGGGTTCAAACAAGGTATATCAGTAACTTGAAAAGAGATGCTC
>JANKOD010000006.1:24252724-24265672 GCA_026284645.1 Erythroxylum acuminatum
AAAAGAGATGGAGAAGTTGTACTTCTGTTTGTGCAAGGCCTGTTTTCTATTCGGGGAAAGATGATTGCAGATAAGTGGGGTTCAACCAAGATATATCAAGAACTTTAAAAGAGATGCTCTACGAGTGCAGTATACAAAGAGGTAAGATCGAAAAGATTGGGTATAGGGTATGAAACTCGAGTTGACAGAGAAAACTGACAATCATGGAAGGTTTCATAAGCCCAGCTCAAGTAAATGAAGAATGGGACAGAGAAATAATGGATGCAAGGATTAGGATGAAAGGCAGTATATGCAGCAGACAGCAAAGGAAGTTCATACAACATGGAAAAGTTGTCCTTGTTAACATTGTAATCTAGCAACAGATATCGGTAGGCATTGGAAAGAGTTTTTATACATTTTCAGGCATTACCATGACAGTTTTAGGGTGGGTTGATAACCTTGGGATTGGTATGAGATTGGTTTTTTGTACAATCTTTGCCTATGTATATAACCCCTTATTTTCATAATTTATTATATATTTGATTTATCAAAAAAAAGATTGAATGTTACATCCTTATTCAATAAGTTGCAGAAGGGTTGAGATATCTCAGATGAATCTTTAATAGATCTCCCATAGAAACCTTCATGTCCCAAGGCACTTATATTCCTCTTTTTATTAAGAGAAGATGGCATCTTGTCCATTACTTCTATATTCTCTTCATCTACCTTAATCTTATGTGATAAGATCTTATTACTTAAAATAATTTTTCCCTATATTACAAAGTGACACTTCTCCCAATTTAATACCAAATTAGTTTCCTTAATGCACTATAAAATGTTATTCAAATTTGCTAAGCAATCATCAAAAGAGTTCCCAAAAATTTAAAAAAAATTATTTATAAACACTTTCATGCTTTTTTTTAATAAAATCAGAAAATATGGACATTATTTCACTAAACTCACCCATGAACCATCCAAAATAATATAGATTATCCTAATATCTAACCACTTTAGAATTCAGTCCTAGTGTCCTTTTTCATGTTAAGGTTTGGCCTTCTTTGATTTTCAATAATCGGATTATACATTTATTTCTTTAAAATCTTATCTTCCAAATCTTGTGCATGCAAATGAAGAGTTGATCCTTCAAATTTTAGATATAGTCCACCTAATTATCTTTCATTAAGAATATATACAACAATTTAACAAGTTTATCATTAGATAAGTAAGTATTCATGATAATAGGCAATATTTCATTATCCCTTAAGAAAACATATTCTAGATATAGGGGCAATGGTTTCAATTTCAGTATAGGGGCCTACACATTAGAAGAAGGAGGAAGTGTTTTACCTTTACCAAAATCCTTAAAGCTTTTACCTTGAATGTTGAAGTTTGTTCTCTCTACTTTAGCTACTATGGTTATTATTTTTTTCATCATATTGGTTTGGTGTATCTCTATCCAGTAAGAGTTATTTTATATGGCCTTTTTCAAGTTCATGTTTGAAGATTTCTCTAATTAGTAAATCATGACAATCAATGTTATAAGTATGATCAGATAAAACAAATTATCTACTTATGTTTTTTGAATTAAACTTAACTTTTTCATTTGTCATGTTTAATAATGGCCTACCATTTTCACATTTGTTAGTCTTATAGTAGCCAAGAAAGGTCTTCCTAAGATAATGCAAACTTTAGTATTCTTTTCCATATCTAGAATAATGAAGTGAGTATGAATAAAGAACTTTTTGACCTTAACTAACACATTTTCTAATAAAACTAAAAGTTGTTTAATATAATGATAAACTAATTGCAAAGTTAAAATTATCAATGTCAATTTTTAAGGTCCTAACTTTTTAACAATTGATCAAGGTATTAAAGACACGTGGAACCCAAATTACATAAATCTTTAGATAGATTAGCATTATCGATAATGCAAAAAATAGAACTCCGTAGATCCTTAAGTTTTGGTGGTAGTTTATTATGGATTATGACATTCAGTTCGAGATTCAAGGAAATGTTCTTAAACTTCTTCAATATTATCTTTTTAACTATGATCTCTTTGAGAAACTTGGTATAGGTAGGTATTTGTATAAAGGCATCTATAAATGAGATGTTTATGTGTAGCTACCTAAAGACCTCCAAGTACCTTTTAAATGATGTATTTATTTTATTATAATTAAACATCCGAAGGAAAGGAATGAAAGCCACATACTATTGGACCTTTTCTTAGATGACCTTCTCATTGCCTTTATCGTTTGCCTATTAAACCCTACCTCCTTATGGTTATCATTTGATTACCTAATCTCCTTACCATTTCTCAATTTCACCGACTTACATTGCTCCTTTATATTGCTTGATAAGGATTCTTTCCTCATAGAATTGAAATAATTGATTAGCTACCTAATTTGAAGTTTCAAATTTTTATTTCAAGTAGCTATTAAAGCAAATTTTGCTTTAAAATTTTCAAATATCTCTATAGTCATTTTTGCTAATATCTTATTAGTAAACTCCCAATATGGCTTACTTTATTATTACTATTAGGGTCTTGTTGAAATCTTAAAATATTACTTTGTCTTTGTCCTTCTGCTCTTATTTAGTTGCTCCAACCAAAGTGTGAATAATTTCGCCATTCTAGAATATATATGTTGTTTTATTGATAATTTTGTTGTCATTGGTAATTCTACAAATAGTCCATGTGCTCTATTGGCTTAGCAAAATGGTTGCCCACTTGACATTCATCGCTAATACGACCTCCTAACTCATAACCCAATGCTTGAGTTGGACTTATAGATCAATTTAAGCTATCAATTTTTCTTATAAGTGTTTCTATTTGAGTTGCCAACATTATGACCACATCCATATTATGAATACCTGCTGACCTTAGTGCCCTAACCCTGCTTGATAGCTTATTAGTAGTTATCATAGTCATTTCCTTAATCAAGTTCAAGGCAACTTCAAAAGTCTTATTCTTTAAGGTTCCTCCAACTGATGCATCTACCATTTGTTTTATAGCATAATCTAAACCATTATAGAAAGTATAAAATTGAAACCATGCTGGTAGCTCATAATGTGAACACATCTTAATCCGGTCTTTGTGCTTCTCTTATGACTTGTATTGGATTTTATTATCTAATTGTCAATAGGTAGAAATATCATTCATTAGTTTAACACTCTTTACTAGTGGGAAATACTTGGACCAAAAATTTATCCGTTAAGTTATCTCACACGGTGATTGAGGCTATAAGATGTGACTTCAACCACCCTTTAGCCTAGACATTACAATGAGAATAGAAACAACGCAATATGATAGTGTTGTTAGATATTACAATAACTTTAAACATGTAACATATCTTCATAAAATTGACAATATATGCATTTGTATATTCATTAAGTAATTTGTTGAATTGCATAAATTATTGTAACATTTGCATGATGTTCTGTTTAATCTCATAATTATTTAGTATGATCATTAGTCATTGTATGCTTCACTATATCCTCATAAATAATGGCTTCTTATAGTATAGCATAAGTCCTATGCTCAACTTCCATATTACTGCGATGTTGAACTACTTGTGTAGAAATCTTCTCTCTCTCAAATTGTTCATAAACGCATATTCTCAATCTTTGAATCTTTTCCGAAAGCTCCGAAAAATATATTCTTGTCATACACCAAAAGTCATACACCTATAGTTAAATTTGTATAAACACAAAACAAATTCAATAATTAATAGTTCTCAAATCTCTTCAATGTTGCACATATTCCCTAATAACTTTATGTATATTTTATATATATCCTTTCTATTTTAATACAAGAGTATGGCAAGTAGACCTATCATTATGTAATAGTAAAGTGGTAGTAGGGGTCGATCTCACAAGAGATGAATATAACTACTAAGTTTAATCTTCTCAATATTACGTAATTAATAATCAATTGGTTTTTTATTGAATGAATTTAAAAATGAATAAAAATGTAAACTAATTTGGATCACTACTAGAAAACTGAAATAATAATCAATAAAGAGAATCAATATGAATAAAAAAGAGTTCGCTTCTAGCTTCATCTTGCATCCTCGATTCAATTATAGGGATTCTACTTTTTAGACCAATGAACTTTCCTAAAACAATGATCTATCATCCATCGAGGTATAACCACCTATCTCCATATTAATTGACCAACATGTATATCTAATTAGCTACCCTCAAAATGTACTAGGTTCTTTAAAACTTCACAACAAGTTATCCTAATGTTAGAAGAGTCACGTAGGTCTATATCTAGATCCTCATTGAATCCTTAATATATGTTCCTAGTTTGAATGTCATTTCGATTATATTTGGATATGAATTCTAATTAAATCTAGGTTATCGCTTGTATAGGATCAATATTAATATTAACACACATAAATCTCAAACATATAACTCTTTACGAAAATTGAAATCAAAACATACAAGAATCCATTAGGGTTTCATCTACTATAGACATAAATAACTAATTATAAAATAACTTTGAAATAATTTTTCTTAAAAAAAAATGAAAGAAGCCACTGTTAAAGATCTTGACCTTTTTATGTAGTTCTCTTCCTTGGAATGATCATGGATCTCTCTCTTTGTTGAAAATTTATGTCAGAGTTTCCTCTATGGTGTCTTTGTATCCCTAACCTAAACCTAAGATGGGAACTTTTGAAATAAACAAAAGCTACCAAAACTGTAATCTATGTGTTATTTAAATAGACAATTTTAAAAGAAACACATTATGACACAAGGTCGAGTGCCAATCCATATTCATCCAAAAATGATGTTCTCTTCATATTTTTATTTATATACTCCTCCAATAATTGGCTACACCATTCCTCAAACAACTCTTCCAAAATTATGATGCAGGCAAAAATGGAAATTAGTGTTTGAAGAATTGAGAATTTTGGATTTAGGGAGAAATTGAGAGAGAAGAAGAATTCGGTTTCGAGAGAGGGAGAAAAGAGAATAATTTTGCAGCTTGAGGTGCCTCAACAGAGAGCAACCCTTCTTATCTTTCAGTTCCTCGATTCTGTTGTAACAAACTTACAGCAAGGCAAATCTATGAAAGATTCTTCTTACATGAGAAAAAGAAGATAACGAAGATAACGAAGATAAAAATGCAGAAATAACCAGAAGTAAAGGAAACAAAGTCTTAGACTAACAAACGGACAGCCTAATAACAACCCACTAACTTGCCAAGCCCAGTATGGATTTTGGCCTCCATCAAATTACCTAAAATAAGACATAAAATCAGTTAACTCAAGATAATTTGAGTGAAAATTTTATCTCATAGAATTCACTCTTCCTTAGCTTGTTTAGATATAAAGAATTATCGAATTCATCATTAAATTCCTCGTATGGGAAATCGAATGAAGAATTCTTAAGTTTTACATCTCTTAAGAAGCTTATTATAAGTGCAGAAGGGACAATGTCTTTAGAAACCTGGGGTTGTGGATTGTATACTAATAAACTTGCGTGATTCATTCATTTTATACATTATAAGATTTAAAGCACAAAATTGAATATCAATAAAATATGAACTAAAAGATGATTCTCTTATCCCTTGTTGGTTGCTCGAACTAACCATATCCTTGTTACAATGTTATAATAAATCTATAAGGATGAAGAAAGTATGCTTACCTCTAAAAATTGATTATATGTCTTAAGTGTTATCCTTAAAACACTATACCTAAAATGTTAGCAAGTTCCCTAGCAAACTTCTTCCTTTCTCAAGAAGCTCATAAAAGCAGCTTAAGCTTTGATTTTTTTTTTCACAAGCTTCGAGAAGTTTATTCTTGTCATTCACTGAGAGTCACACATTTACATTTAAATTTGTATAAGCACAGAAAATAAAAAGTCAACAATTAAATAAAAATAATTATAAAATAACTAGATTAGTAGTTACCAAATCTCTTTAATATTACACATATTGTCTAGTAACATCACTAAAAACTTGATATGTGTTTTATATATACCCTTACTATTCTAATGCAAGACTAATGCAAGTAGACATATGATTCTATAATAGTAAAGTAGTAGTAGGGGCCAGCCGATCTGACGACGAGTAGGGACAGAGTTCAGCGAATACAAGCAGGAATTATTTTTAAAAATGAAAAAAAATACAGAAATTATTTTTTTATTCTATTTTAGATATATGGAAACCATAAAAGTTCACCAACGGAGGGAGCAAGTTCTTAATCTTTTTCCTTTACTTAAGCCAACCATGTCTGATGTGCAGTGTACATGTAGTTCAAAAATTATAATTCAGTTG
The DNA here is from genome assembly GCA_026284645.1 of Erythroxylum acuminatum. Lineage (NCBI taxonomy): Eukaryota > Viridiplantae > Streptophyta > Magnoliopsida > Malpighiales > Erythroxylaceae > Erythroxylum > Erythroxylum acuminatum. The sequence continues at coordinate 24,258,984 of JANKOD010000006.1, forward strand.
TCTAATTCTATGACCAAACATCCTATGAATATCTGTTTTATGGTATTACACGTTTTATTGAATTCTTACCAACAACCTTTTTGGCCTCACCGAACACCTTGCATGTGTTTTATATATGATTTAACTTTAATTTTCGTTAAGCGTTGATCTCACTTCGAAAGATTGTTGAGCAGCATCCAAGTTGCGGTGGCTTGGGCAGCACAGGTTATTAGTTCAGGGAATCCCTACCCACAGGTGCAAAATACATTTATGAAGGCTTCATTATGTTCATAGTTGACTCGTTTCTCAACTCATAGGCCTTTGAGACAGCAACATAGCAACAAATGCATACAGCGTACCACAATAAATTTGAAAGTTTGTCATGTTCCAACTGTATTAAGTCCATGGTAATTACCCAACTATATGGGTGTGTACATAATGCGGTAAAGAAAACGACCAACAGGCCATAACCTTACTGATATAGACATAAATGGCCAGAAAGACAAGCTTGTCCTTCTTCCATACATTGCAAAAGGTAAATGAGACGAGAAATGAAGGTCTCAAAAGCACCAAGAGCTAGAGGACTCGTAAAGCAGCAGCAGTAATTAGGCAAGTTGCTCAAGTTAGACTCACTACAACATCCCAATTACGTGTCTTTACTCTCGTTACTGGCAAAAGGCACAATTATTGTGTATATCCCCACACCTGATCTTCAGACCGTGTAGGCTTGTTGAATTGTATCTATGTCGAGGCCTTTCAATCTCACCACTGATTCTACATGACCCTTGAGTGTGTGAAGCTCCCTCAACCTGCAACCACGTACACATAATTCAAAATTTGGAGAATTCCACCAAAATCAGAGAAGTTTCCAATGAACCAAAAGCCAACATATGTAACAAAGATTCAAAATAACTTATTAGGAAGCTGACAACATTTCACACCATCTGGCAGGCTTACTTTATGATGTGATAACTCCTTATTCCTACAGCAAGGACTAATCCTCAAATAGAAAATATGAGTTCATCAAAAAGATAATATTTTAAAAAGGTAAGATTCTGCCAGATGTGCTTCTCACAATTCTTCAAATGCCCCATAAGTCAATGCAAGACAAAACGGCATTCAGGTACATAACCATGTATGAAGCTGAAAAGACGGACTGCTAAAATTTCAGCATACCTTGCTATTTCAGCTCTCCTTTTAGCTTCTTCAGCCATCTGGTTGAGCTCTGTGAAATGAGTCCGGTCAGTGAACATCTTTGTATCTGGTGGCTGCAACCCATGCAATGTTCTTTGTGCGTGTGCCCACTGAAGCTCACGTTGTTCCTTGCCGAAATCCTTTTGCCTTGTGAAAGCAATCTACAAATCGAGAAAATTAATCACAGGAAAAAAGATTAGACACATACAATAAACATGCAGACTTAAAACGTCAGTCTGCTCTAAGGAACCACGACGAAATTCAATGCAACTAGTACCCTTTGCTCAATGACAAGATCCCAGGCTCTTCCACTCAAAGCATATCTTATAAAAAACTTAATGAAGTCGAGTGGTATGTAGAAGATGATGTTATAAAGCCAAATGACACCTGCCCAACCCCAACCAATCCCTTCAATAGCAGCAAAGCTCCAATTTGCATAGACAGCAATTAGAGTGGCAATCTGCAGAAAATTGAAGGTTTAGCATTTCAGTTTCACTAGAGTTGCTTGAGCATCTATATACAAATGAACAGGAAATAGCCTCACCAGCTGAGCAATCACAAAAGCTACTAGAAGCAGTAGCCCAGGACGTTCAACAAAAGACCAACTTCTAGACCGCGTCACGAATATAAGTGCCTGACTGATAATGCTCACTTGCAAATAAATAGCTGATGCAAGCTTGCGGAAGTCATCATGGGCAGTTTTCTCCAAAGTTGACACACCAAAGACCCTCTGGAAAATTAACAGGAGCACATATTAACTGTTGAGTACAGGGAAATAAAATTCACAGCTATATGTGACAAAACATAAATCATGAACAGATACATGCTGATACTTTAGTTAAGAAACTTGCAAATTAAAGCTTAGAGCAGTATGTACAAGACATCAGACATCCCCATCTTAACTAACTTGTTTTCAACTGCAGGTGATATATCCCTCATTTGTTCCAGTTACTCTAGTCTTAAAGAGTATTCTTGTGAAATATTATGCCCAAAAACAAAAACGCAAAGAACACAATGAAACTTAAGCATTTAGACAGATTTTGATCTGATATATTTGCATTGTATATTTATCCATAAAAATTCATGGCTTAATAAATGTCATGTCATCTTACTGGGAAGAAGTCTGTTTTATATGCCGCCCAAAAGAATATGACTGTCATCATTGCAAGGTAACTACCAAGAACAATTCCAGTGGTAAAAATCTCTGCTAGCTTCCAGCTGTCTGGCATGGGAGATGGTTTCACTCTATCCTTTGAAATTGTCATAATGGTACCTGAAATTACATAGTTCTAATAGTTAATGAACGAAGACATGCTATGATCAAAACACCAATCTATCAACCATAGATAATGAACTTTCCGATTCCTAACAATTAGCACAAGAGAAAAGTTTCAGCTATAGTAGCTGAAATGCTACATGTTTAGCGACAACCTGTGACAAATATCAAACTGAATTCCTAGTTATACATTTCAACCAAACCAATACCACCAACAGCATATTTTCAAGTACATTTCAGGACTATTTCTCAATACAATAGTTGGTCCTCGTATATGTGTGTGTGTGGGTGTACATGTCACAGGTACAAAATTGCAAAAGTGGGAAAAGAAAATAACCAACCATCATTGAGAATGGCAATGATAAGCACCATAAATGGTGGAAAATCAAACTTCCATATTAGGGCCAATAGCATGAAACCAAGCTGCCACAAGTACAATAAAAGAAAATCAGTAACAGAAATGATGAAAATTTTCAATGAGATAGCTTTCTCATAATTCAAATGCAAATAAGATCACATGATAGAAAAGTTTCATCTATATTACTAGCAAAACTAGTTGAGGCATTTTTCAAAAAGAAAAAAAAGTTGAGGCAGCCTAACGTACCACAATACGAATAGTAATAGAAACTGCATAGATCTGCAAAAAAAAAATGAAAATGAAAAACCAAAAAATTAATAGGTAATAAAAAATTGTAATGCTAAAAAGGGCACAGATAAAACAACATATTGTAAAAAAACCATCCAGAACAAGTGTCAACATTTCTAAATAAGTTTGTCCATGAGAAAATCACGAGAGTCAACACTTACTGTGTAATTTTTCATCCTCTGGAATATTGCCCGACTTGTCAAGACAGCACTTATGATAACACTAAGGCCAGGCTCAGTGAGGACAATATCAGAAGCACCACGAGCTGCATCAGTTGCATCAGCAACAGCAATCCCTATATCAGCCTTCTTAAGAGCAGGTGCATCATTAACTCCATCCCCAGTCATCCCACAGATATGTTTTCTAGCTTGCAAGCGTTTCACAATCTCATATTTGTGTTCTGAAATAACACCATATATCAAACTAGTTAATTCTGCATACCTTTCTTGGACTTTTGGCCACAACTAGTTATTAGCAAGGAACACTAAATCCAAGATTTGAATCCAATGGACCAATTTATTGAATTCCATTAACCAGCTGGATATCCAAAGTGAAAGTAAAATCAACTACTAAGGGGAAAATGTAAAAGAAATTACCAGGGAAAACACCGGCAAATCCATCAGCTTTCTCTATCAGTTCATCAATTGGTAAAGCACAAATAGACTCATCCTTGTCCTGTCCTAACAATGCTGATGAAGGGTACATATTGGTTCCCATTCCCAATCGTCTTCCCGTTTCCTTTGCTATTGCAAGCTGATCCCCTGGTAAAAGCCACAAGTTTTAGCAACTTAAAACATGAAAGGTGATATAAATTAACCATTTTTAGAACATGGATGGTATTAAAATTAGAAAAAACAACTCAGGAATTTATGGTGAATTTTTTAACAACCAACGTTGCACACTCAGCTTAATGGAAGATGGGAATCCCATACAAATTTTCCTTCAGAATATTTACAGAACTGCACACTTTGAAGGGGTCCACTTAGAAAAGAACAAACCTGTAATCATTTTCACATTTACACCAAGATTTAAAGCCCTCCTTATTGTCTCTGCACTGTCATGTCTGGGTGGATCAAAAAGAGGCATGAGGCCAATGAACTGCCAGGGGCCTCCAGAACTCTCTTTCCTTCCTTCTGGAACTTCCTGTATAATAGAAGCAAGTAACCAATGAAAGACAATAATATAAGAAACCTTAAACAATAACAAGGTATAGTAAGAATATAAGTATATAACACAGTAAACATAAAACCATAAGGGATTCAAAAGGCTTCCTATTACCTGGTATGCAACAGCAAGGGAGCGTAAACCCCTTTCTGCGAACTTGTCAATCACAGCATGAACTCTTCGCTCAATTTCTGACTTGTTGTGCGCAAGGTTTAGAATCTAAAAGGACCAAATTGAAAGATAAGAATTAGTGTAAGAACTCACAAGAGCCAGAGGCCAAGGTGTAAAATCCATGCAATATACCTGCTCTGGTGCACCTTTGCTGACTCTATGCATTTTACCTTCACCGTCAATATAAGTCAAGGCTGTACGCTTATCAGTAGGATTAAAAGGGAGGAAGTGAACTTCTTGAATCCCAGCACGTGCCTTTTTTTAACACAAAAATATTAGAACATATGGCCAACAAAAGATGGAAAAATAAATAAAAAACAAATAGGTAGAAAACAAGCTGAAAGTAATCAAAAGATTTAACCAAAAGTAAAGAGAAAATCATGGCAGTGAAGTACTTCTTTAGGATCAGCCAACGTGCCAACGATAGCAGAATCTATTGCATCTTGATTCTCAGTTCTAGAAGCACGAGCTGCCATCAGAACTACTGTATCTGCATCTATTCCTTTGGCAAAAACCTGACGTAGAGTGAAAATTTTAGAACAATAACACTGATTTACTGAACTTTAAACATGGCTTCTCTAACCAACCTCAATGATATTTTTGTCTACTGTGAGTTTATTTAATGTCAGTGTCCCTGTTTTATCGCTGCAAAGAACATCCATGCCTGCCATCTCTTCTATGGCAGTCATTCTCTTCGTGATAGCTCCCTGTTAATCAATCTAGTCCCATCATCTTCTGCTGAAAACTCATCAATATATATTAAACAAAACCATTGCAAGATCATAGCGAACCTGCTGAGAAAGCCTATGAGAGCCAATTGCCATGGTCACTGACAAAACTGTAGGCATGGCAATTGGAATTCCTCCAATGAGAAGCACAAGAAGATTGTCAATTCCAGGACGATATTTCCGATCTTGTATTGGGTACATAACAATGATCTCTATAATCATGCCAACAGCAATCGAACAGATGCAGAAATTCCCAATTGCAGTCAAGACCTACATATCGTGTTACACAGAATATTAATCAAAATCAGTCATACATCGTAACTCAGATAACAAAGGTCCTGTCGTTTATCCCTCCTTGCCTTTTGGAAGTGGCCAACTTGGTTAGTGGTATCCACAAGGTGAGCAGCCTTTCCGAAGAAGGTATGGACACCAGTAGCAATGACCACTGCTTCAATCTCTCCTTGTTTGCAAGTAGAACCAGAGTAAATGCCATCTCCGGGACCTTTTGTAACCGGAAGGGACTCACCAGTAAGTGCAGACTGTAAGAGCAAAGATTGAAGACATCAGGAAGACAGCAACAACTAGAGTACTAGACCAAGTCAACCAGACTTTCGCATTAAAAGCAAATAGAATGAAAGACCCACCTGATCAATCTTAAGTGGATCACCTTCAAGCAAACGAGCATCAGCTGGAATAATATCTCCCAGTTTTATACTGATTATGTCACCAGGAACCAAAATATCAGCATCCTGCTCATTCCAGCTTCCATCTCGAAGGACCTTTATCAAAACCAGAGATGAAATGAAGGGCTCATTACCACAATACATGCACTTTGAATTCACACAAGCATTCAATCATGGTTGTACTTATTGTGTTTTTGCGTTCTTAATCAAAGTTCATTCATGTTTATGACAAGGATCCAAATATATTAAATGATAACTACCCCAATTTAGGTAAACCACGATAAGGATATATTATTAGTTAATACCTTAGCTTTTGGAGCAAGACGAGCCATGAGAGCAGCAGCAGCATTACCAGCGTTATTTTCCTCGATAAAGCTTATGGTTGAGTTGATCAAAAGCAGAGTGATAATACCAACAAAGTCTTGCCAATCCGGGGGCTTTCCCTAAAGTTTACAAAAGGGACCAAGTTAATAGAATCTCAAAGCAGATTCCATACGGTAAAATCACAATAAGAAAAAAGAACGCCTAAATGCAAGTTCATACTCCTCCATTTGCAAGAGCAATTGCCATGATAGCAGCAGCCTCCATAACCCATGAAAGAGGATTCCACATAAAACCCAAAAACTTCAAGAATTTGCTCTCCTGAAATACAACCGGTGAGTGAATTTAAAGTTAAGACAAATCCACAAGACCATACGAGAAGGAAAATGGCTTCAATATATAACAAGACACAAACCTTTTTCTCCTCAAGCTTGTTGTGACCGAAAATGGCCAGCCTCTCTTCAGCAGCTTGAGTGGTGAGACCTTGTCTGCTACATCTCAGATTCTCAAACACTTCCTCAATGGGT
>JANKOD010000006.1:24283829-24304544 GCA_026284645.1 Erythroxylum acuminatum
TCATTTGGATAACTAGAGATCAATTTATGACTAAAACATCGGGGCATGCTCAATGAACATGTTTCAATTTCATTTTCCAGCTTTTAACTCCCAATATTTCACATACAATCCCTCTTGTGTCTAAACCATCTTTTCTATTTCTTTTCAAATTCAAGGATTTTCCTCTTTTCTACACATGAATAATCGCCAATAATTTCTTATTTAACAGTTCTAACTTACAAAAAGGTTCGGGGTCCAACAAAAACTGACGCTTCGGATTGGTGAAGATCAAGGAGAATATAATATGAACAAGGCTTTAAAGAATTTGAAGGAAAGCAACGCATGTATGAAAATTGACATTATGGATAAAAGTATGCAATAAAAAATAGAGAGTTGCTTGCAGAGGTGAAGTTAATAGAAGTGGAGACATGCTATGAAACAGAAAAGGAGAACGAGGATGAGTCTGAAGGAGCTGATGAGATGGAGGAGTCGAATGTTCAAACTTATCAAAACATATTGGTCCGAACCAAAGCACCTATACCACCCTCCACAGAGAAACCACCCTCTTTAAAGCTTAAACCTTTGCCTACACATCTCAGATATAGATTCCTAAGTAAAGATAAAAATTTACCCATCATCATTTCTAACCAATTGGACGAGAAACAAGAGAGTATGGTGGTATCTATTTTTAGGAAGTGGATGAAAGCCATACGATGGCAAATATTCGATATTCAAGGTATAAGCCCAAATTTTTGTATGCACCGAATAAACCTCGAAGAAGGATGTAGGGTAGTGCTGGAGCATCAACGTAGGTTGAGACCCTAACATGAAAGAAGTGGTCAAGAAAGTAAGTAGTAAAACTCGCCCATTACAATTTGTACTAAAGAAAGGTGGAATGAATATAATGGAGAGTGAAAGTGGAGAATTAAATTCAACAAGAATAGTTATGGGATGGAGAGTGTGCATAGACTGTCACAAGCTCAACAAGGTGATTAAAAGGACTATTTCCCTCTCCCATTCATAGATCAAATGATAGAAAGAGTGGTTGGTCACTCATTCTACTACTTTTTGGATGGTTACTTGAGATATAATCAGATATTCATATACCTTGAGGATTAAGAAAAGACCACATTCACATGTCTTTATAATACCTTTGCATATAGACGGATTCCTTTTGGATTATGCAATGCCCTAGCTACATTTCAAAGATGTATGGTGTCTATCTTCACAGATATAATTGAGAGGATAATTGAAGTTTTCATGGATGATTTTTCAATTTTTGGAGAATCTTTCGAGATGTGTTTGACCAATTTTGACAGGGTACTGCAAAGATGTGAAGAATCACATTTAGTGCTAAATTGGGAGAAGTTTCACTTTATGGTGCAGGAGAGGATAGTGCTTAGGCATAAGATTTTACACCAAGGATTTGAAGTGGACAGAATGAAAACAAAAGTTACAGAGAAACTCCCACCTCTAACCAAAAGGCTATAATGATATTCTAACCAAGCTGCTTAATAAAACCATGGCCTAGTTAAGTAACCGCAGGACATTCATCACAAATGTTTTCCTTCGCTTCAAAAGGCAGGTTCATGTCAATTAAAAGAAAAAAATAGTGCATTGTTTAATAAATCCTACCGATCTTAGTGAATAGCTCAAATTTTCATGAAAAGCTACTTAAGGATAGTTATAATTTTGATTGATAGAATAATTATCAATATGTATGTATAAGTGATAGGAGTGAATGAGTTTGACATTAAGTTCTTGATTAGTTTGTATATTTTATCTGAAGTACTTAGACACAGATTTCACAAGTTAATAAGTTAGAACAACTTCAGGGATCATGTTTGTAGTTAAATTTTTTGTCGTGAAGTTTAATACCATTGACCCATTATTGCATATGTGTATGTTTTGTTGTTAATTGTGTTTGGTGTGTCTTTGTTTTGCTTGTTGTCTTTACTTGAGGACAAGCAAAAGTTTAAATGTGGGGATGTTGATAGTGGTAGGTTGCATAATATTTTAGTGTGTAATTTAGTATGTGTTTAGTGGTTAAATTGAAAGATTAGTGCATGTTTAGGCTAAGATTATGTTATTTAGTTAGATATTTGTGTTTTGAGTGTTTTATGGGTTAGAGCATGCTATTGAGTTGAAATTTTATGTATTTAAGGTTTCTTGATGTGTTTGTTACTGTTTCAAATCAAATATCGCAGAACAAAGAGAATTTGGAGGAAGCCTGAAGTAAGGCCCAGGGCCACGATTGTGACATAAGCATGGAGGGTCTACCATGATCGGGGCTCCTTCTGTCACGATCGAGACAAAGAGTTAAAATCCTGCGCAACAGATAGCGCGGACAATCTCCCAAACGTGACTTACCAAGGGACATTTGGGACTTTTTGGACCCGAGAAAACTAGGGTTTACCTAAAATGGAAAAGACTATATAAAGAAAGAGAAAGAACCCTATGAAATCTCCAACTTCTGCCACTTTAGGGAAACTCCAAGAATAAAGAAGAAGAAGAGAGAGAAGAGGAGAGAGAGGAGTCGGCTTCTGCTGCTACTACTACTACTTTCCCAAGCCATCTCGATACAGTCCAAGTGACATTTTTTTAATCTTGTTATTCCTTGAATATGTAAGATGGATATGATGATGTTGATGGATTTGGGATTGATGATGATGTTTGAACTTTTTTTAGGGATTTAAACTTAATTCAATGTTAATCTAGTTGGTTTGTGTTAATTCAATTGGGTGTTGTGATTATTTGTTGTAACTTTTTTCTTCGGTAATAAATCGAGAGAGTGAACCTAATGTAAAATGATTAGGTTGGTTAATGAGAGTTAATTGACCTAATAAATCACGCAATAATCAAATTGGTAACTATACGGAGAGAGATCTTGTGTGAGCACTCAGTTGTTTAATAAAATGCTTAAAATCTGATTAGGTTGTGGGCTGATTGTTAATCGAAATATTACATGTTTGCTAACGCGACTTAATTAAGGCTTAGTAATTATAACTCGAGAGAGAGTAATCCACCCTACGATAGTCTAGAACTGACACCACATTAACAAAAAAGTGATTAGGTTAGCATTAATGATAGGATAAATCCCCTTCTCATCATTTGGTAAATTTTCTTGTGTGATTTCCCATTGTGAATTTTGTGGTACTAAATACTCAAGTTCATTTGTGTTAATTTTACAAATTAATTTTTTGTAAATCATTTTCACATAATTACTTTTCTGTTTATTTTTTTCATTTTATTAATTCTTTAAGTCTTAGATAACTTAACATTAGAATAGTTCGACAACTCCTCGAGGGATCAACACCTCATATACTACACGCACGACCTGTGCACTTGCAGAATATTGAGGGTTTTAAATAGATTAAAACTTGCCTCAATGATAAAGTCAAAATATAAACAATAGGGAAACTACCACCCCTTACTTTGATTTAGGCCATTAGAAGCTTCTTAAGGAATATAAGCTTTTATTGGGATTTATTAAAGACTTGTCCAAAATTGCTAGGCCTTTAAACTAATTGATTAAAAATAAAAGATGCACCATTTAACTTCACTCAAGAATGTTTATGTGCCTTTAACATTCTTAAGGAAAATTTGATTAATGCCCCATTGCACCATATTGGAATTTACCTTTTGAACTAATATGTAATGCAAGTGACTTTGTAGTAGGTGAAATACTTGGAAAAAGGAAGGGAAAGCATTTTTAGAAAATTTACTATGCTAGTAAGACTCTGATGGATGCCAAGAGAACTACACTATCACAAAGAAAGTATTACTAGCAGTTGTTTTTTCATTTAATAAATTTAAAACTTACCTAGTCTTGTCTAAAGTTGTTGTTTATATTGACCATTTTGAATTAAAATACTTTCTAAATAAATCAAATGCTAAACATAGACTAGTTAAATGGATTATACTGTTGCGGGAATTTGATCTAGAGATTATGGTTAAGAAGGAAGCATAAAAACTAGCAACAAACCATCTATCTCACCTAGAAAACTCGAATTTAGAGAAGTTAAATGAAGATATAATTGATTCATTCCAGGAAGAGTGCCTAAACAATTTATAGGAGGTAAGCAATCTTGAAATCCATTGGTTTATAGATGTTGCAAATTATTTACTAGCTAATATCTAACTGAAGAGTCTTACTCAATAACAAAAGAAGAAATTCTTTACTGATTTGAAGGTCTATCTTTGGGAAGGTCAAATATAGGTGCAAACCAAATTATAAAGAGATGTGTGCCTCACTCTGAGGAGTGGAAGATTCTAGCACATTATCTGCTGGACCAACTAAAGAGCACTATAGTTTGAATAGGACGATGCAAAAAGTTCTTGCTTTATGTGATAGTTTCCAACGATTAGGTAATATTTTTTGTTATGATGAGATGCCTCATAATTTCATTCTTGTGTGTGAAGTATTTGATATTTGGGATTTCAATTTCATGGTTCCTTTTCTAGTTTTTTTTTGGTAATAGATACATCCTAGTTGTTATTAATTATGTCTCTAAATAAAATTGGCAACAAACCATCTATCTTACTTAGAAAACTTGAATTTAGAGAAGTTGAATGAAGATTTAAGTGATTCATTCCTTGAACAGTGCCTAAACAATTTATAGGAGGTAAGTAATCCTGAAATCCCTTCGTTTGTAGATGTTGCAAATTATTTACTGGATAATATCTTACCGAAGAGTCTTACTCATTAACAAAAGAAGAAATTCTTTACTGATTTGAAAGATTATTTTTAGGAAGGTATGTATTTGTTTTATATATGTGCAAACCAAATTATTAAGAGATGTGTGCCTCACTCCAAGGATGGAAGATTCTAGGACATTATCATGCTGGGCCAACTAAAGGGCACCGTAGTCTGAATAGGATGATGCAAAAAGTTCTTGCTTTATGTGATAGTTGCCAACGATTAGGTAATATTTCTTGTTATGATGAGATGCCTCATAATTTCATTCTTGTGTATGAAGTATTTGATATTTGGGGTATTCATTTCATGGTTCCTTTTCTAGTTTTGTTTGGTAATAGATACATCCTAGTTGTTATCGATTATGTCTCTAAATGGGTTATTGCTTAAGTTTTACTTAAAAATGACTGCTATAAAATTCCTTAAAAAGTTGTTTTCACACTTTGTCTCACCTAGAGCAATTATTAGTGATAAGGGCACACATCTTTTGCAATGTAAAATTAGAAAAGGTATTTAAAAAGTATAAAATCACTAATAGATTTATAGCCCTAAATAACCATCAAACTAGTGGCCAAGCTTAAATAGCTAATAAGGATTTAAAACATATGCTGGAAAAGAATGTAATTACAATAAGAAAGATTGGTTACTTAAGTTAGATGATGTTCTATAGACCTATAGAATGACGTATAAAACACCAATTGGAACTACGCTATATAAGTTATCTATAGGAAAGCATATCATTTACTTGGTGAATTAGAGCATAAGGCATACTAAGCTATTAAACTTATGAATTTTGATCATCAACTTATAGGTTAATAAGTTAGAAGAATGGAGAGTGATGTCTAATGAGAACTCCAAGTTGTACAAGGAACAAACTAAGAGATATTATGATTAGATGATCAAGTAATCTAAGCAATTTAAAGAGGGAGACTAAATACTTTTATACAATTTACACCTAAGATTATTCCCAAGTAAACTCAAATCAAAATGATTCGATCCTTTTACTATAGAAAACGATATTTCCATATGGTGCAGTTAAGATAAGTCATCTCAAAAAGGTAATTTAAAAATGAATGGCCATCATATAAAATTATATCTTGGAGATGATTTTGATATTAGTGAGGAGGAACTCTATCTCCATAAGTCATCTTAGTTATGTATAGGTATGTCTAGCTAAGGAAGTTAAACAAATGTTGTTTTAGAGGCAAAATAAGAATTAGAATAGTTTTTGGTTAAAATGATTCTTTATATTTTGATTAACTTAGAGCTTAGCTCTAGAATTTTATTAATTCATAAATTTTTTATGTTTATTCAATATTTATATTAGGGTTTTATTTTAGTTTTACGAGCATTCTCAATGAATTTTTCCTACTTTATGTTTTATTAGTGTGTTTTATGTAATTAGCTTGAGGTTGAGTGAAAATTTTACAGTTTTTGAGAATTTAGAGGTGCATATAGTCACTGGACAGACCTGTGTCCATGACCATGTACACCCACTTGTGTTATTTTTTTACTAGAATGGGCCTAATCACTTATATGATCATTGGACATGCCCATGTCCATTCTTATGAATTTTTTAATTTTCTCACATTGGCCTAGTGACTTACATGGTTTTTGGACATGTATATGTCTTATAACTATTCTAAACGTGTCACATGGGCACATTTGCATCCACCTCAACATGCTACTAAACACTTATATAGTCCTGGACACATCCGCTTCCATAGGTCGTGTGTGTCTAGGGTTTTAAAAAACCTATAGCCTGGCCCTTTTCTCTCTCACCCTACTTCACTTCTTTACTATTCCTTATGAAACCTTATATGTGACCTAGCCTAGGTGTTTCACACCATTTGTGATCACTCTTCTTATTTTTATACGTTTTTCATCAATTTCCATTTGATTTTTGGGGGATTTCGCATCTAGGTTTTGAAATTTCTCCTAATCACTATTGGAACTAGGTTTTTGCCTTTTAATGTAATCTTAAGTATGTTAATCCTATTTTCTCTTATTTTGCGACTTCAAGTTGAATTTCATGCTTGCCTTTATAAATTATTGTATTTATTGTCGTATTGCATTAGGATTTGGAAATTTTCAATTTGGACTTTTGTCCATGCTCACTATTATATGTCTGCTTGGGGCTTCATTAGTTTATGCACATATTATTATTTCTCTTTAATTTAGTTACTTCTTGCTTATTTAAATTTATCTCTATTTCATGTTTCATATATTTTACTTCATTTATTATTCATATAAATTTATTTTCATTCTACATTATAGTAATTGCAATTAATAATTATGAAGTTAACCTCATTTTGTTTTGTTATTGTTATTGTTATTGCATGCTTAATTGTTTTCCCAATTTTGTGATTAGGTTAATTTTCTAAGTATTTTGTGAATTTCATTAACATTTTTAGCGTAGTGTAATTCCCAATTATGTTAATCATCACCTATATTTTATTTTTGTATGGCAATTGCATAATTAATAGTGATTGCATGAGTTAAGTGTAGGGGGAAAAATTAGCATTTCTTTTCTTTTCTTTCTCAAACTTTGTTTCTTTTCAAACAAGATGATAAGAACAGAAGCGATGCAACAGAGGAGAGAAAAGGAAAAACCATGAAAAAAGACAAAGAGGTGAAGGCTCTTCTAGAGACTAAGTTAGAGCCTAATCTCCATCAATTTGAGGGGCAACTCTACCTCCATTGGCATGTCACGAGAAGCTTTAATTTAATGTTGAAGCTTATAAAGCCAAATTTCAAAGACTAAAGGACAAGGAATCTAGGATCGATAAATACCTAGGTTGGGAAGCATTAGAAAAAGTGGGTTTAGCATAAAAGGTTCAAGATTTTGTAAGTGTGGGAGTGTCATCCCGAATCTTTGCGATAGTGGAGTGCATTTAGAAGGAGATCATACTAGATTTTTGCTCTAATGTCCCGATTCTTCATGATGATGGGCTTTATGATCAGGATTTTGTGGAAACTTAGGATCATTAGGATCTTCAAGTTGATTTTCCATATGGGATGGAGGCTAGCCATTTTTGGAGCAGTATAAGTAGTAAGACGACTATGATCACAACAATTCTACGGCATCTACATTGAGATACCATATGCTTAGGTATATTTATGCCATACTTTGTTATACAGTGAGTAGGTGAGATAATAAATCTAGAGTTATGGGGATCGTGGATGTCTTTTATTTATATATGGAGTGTGAGAAAGAAGATGTTATTCATCTAGGCATGCATTAGACCAATGTTTTAGGCATTAATGTAAGGATAAGAAGGTGGGCACGATCTATATTAGGGTTTATATGACTCGGCTAGCTTAGAGGATGGAAGTCCTTGGCAGATTACCACTAATGAGACTACTCAACATCATTGTCTCTTTATGTCTAGATATAATGAAGAGCACGCATATGATGACTCAGAGACAGGATCCAATAGGTGATATTTATAGATTTGTTAGAGTTTATGATGAACAAGCAACTAACAAAAGAGCATGAACATTAAGATGACTCCTCAGAGAGTATGAGCTTGCTTGGGAGGTTGCCGACACCTCCATATTGAGGCTAGCCAAAGATTCCTCAACTGTAAAAATACATAGGGAAGATTTAAGGAGAGAAGTGCACTATTCAAGATGGATAGAGGGAATTGAGGGAGCGCTTAGTGCAGTTGGAAGCATAAGATAGTTGGATAGAGGAGGTGTTGTTTAAGATTAAAAGACATCTTGGAGTCGAGGTACCACCTCCACCGACTAAAGTTGCCATATCATCATTGATTTTACAATAGTTAGATGCTAGAGCTACTTCATGGCAAGCACCTAAAGATACCAAAAGCATGGACATTCCTAATACACTGATGGACTGATGTACACAAAGGCAAACAAGGATGCTTAATAGGTTTTCTTTTGTTTCTTCTTTTTTGTTCATTATTTTTATTATTTATTATTTATTTTGTCTTGTCTTAATAGTTAGCAAGGGCTTAGCCATGCTAAACTCTTCTTTTGTATTGTTATTACCTTTTATTTTTATTATGTTGTTATTTCTTTTTTCTTTTCCTTTTTTCCTTTTTATTTTTCTTTTGCAAGGATAATTGTACTTAATTTGGGATGGAATCTGCGATAACTTCATAATTGTATATATTATTTTTCAGGGAAGTACTATACTAATATTCCTTTCTTACTTTATTGTTTTTTTATTCTATGTTTTTATGTTCTTTTATTTTGTACATTAAGGACAATGTGCATCTTTAAGTACGAGGAAGGGGTACAAATTTTTTTTAATTTTTTAAAATTTTGGATCAATTAATAAGATTTTTATAATCCTTATTATTCATTCTTATTATCTAGAGTTCCAATTTAGTAAAAATCTATTCAAAACACTTTAGATTATTATGGATTTTTGAGTTGAGTTAGTATGTAAAAAAAGTGAAGCCTAGATTAGACTTGCTTTTATAAGCTATACTTTTAATAGTCATTGAGATAGTTACTTTGAGTGAAATTTGCATATTATTTACACACATTAAGCCTGAAAGTGAGCCTATAAGCTTAAGAGCAATACATAATTATATTGTTCTTTGTTGTATTAGACCATAGTTAGACTAGAGGCATTAGAATGATTTAGGCACTTAGATTGAACCAATTGTTTTAGCCTATTCTTCTTTGATTATTATCTACCCTACTTTATTCCTTAAGAGTAACCAATTTTGATATTTAATCTATTCCTTGATTGATAATAGCGACATTACAAGCCAATTGGCCTATTTTTCTTGAAAAATGTTTATTTATTTTTGAACCCTGAAGGATTTTCATTTACTTAATTGCTTAAAATATAGATTATATTGAAGAATTTCAAAGACAAGGTTTGTTGTGTTTACAATTATTAGTGCACATTAATCATTAAATTTATTTCTTCTTAGTGGCATTATAACTGCAACTGTGTATTGTCCAAAGTTACTTGAAGTTAAAGATTGAAAATTATTTGTTATGAGCATATTAATTGAAAAAAAAGAAAGGAAGAAAAGTTGTAATATTTATTGGAGAGCAAGAAGAATTATTGTTATGCCACTTAAATTTTTTGCTTAAAGGACATATGCTACAAAGAACCAAGTTTTGTGTAGTCTTGTTTATGTAAATTCCCTCCACCTTGCTACATTTTTAATTATTAGTTCCATACATTTACCTAAGCCCCATTACACCCTATTAATAAGACCTTTTTACTTTTGCTTCTAGTTTACTGATTTATGGTGGAGATATGCCAATGGTTAAGAATAATATGTATTGATTTGAGAGTTGTATTACATTTTCCATCCTAAATACTTTGAGCAAAATGAGTGAATCCTTTGTGAGGTTATGGAATTTTGTTTTTTTTTTTAATTTCTGAAAGATTATCAATTTGATTGCTAATGATATTGGTTAATGAAAGTTTATTAGAGTCTAATTTATGCTTATTTGATTAATAAGATATGATAATTTAAGTTGTTGTTGGACAAGTTAAGATTGAAAAGGGATGAAGTGAATTTGACTCTATGATAAATTGAACAAAAAGCTATGAAATTGGCCTATTTCTTGTGTATCCCAATTGAAGTATTTTAAATAAGACATATTTTATGAAAACTTGTTCCTACCAAGAAAAACAATGCAGTGCCAAGAAATAAATCCATGTGATATTATTTGTAAAATGGAAGAAGGGGTAACATGCACATTTAGAGAGCATCGAATCCATTTTTTTAGATTTTAGAAGGAAAAGAAACCTCTACTCTAAATTCCTTGATTTAGTTGGTGATAACCAGCTATCCAGTCTAATTATTCTTATTCTTTTATATTTTTAGGTGTTTGGCAAAACCACCCTGTGGATATCTTTGCTTTGGAACAAAACAATTAGAATTAGACCATTCGACATCATGATGGAGGGCATAACTTACAATCATCCGTCTGTCGTACTTGTAATGTGTCAGGAGAAATTATGAAGGGTATAAAAAATAAGTTTGATTTTTTTACGGTATCTGGGGTAGCATTGGCTAAAAGTTTTATAAAATGTTCTTGATTTTAATTTTAATGATTTAGATTATGATTTACGTAATGATAAGAAAATGTTTAAGTGTGTGAAAGTTTGATAAATTCTTAATAGACTATTTTAAGTCCTATATGTAGTGCATTTACTTAATTTTTTGAGAGTTTTTATCGTTCTACGATACTTAATTCATTCCTATTATATTTTAGTCTAGATTGCCTTTATGGATTCAAGGTATAGAAATTGGGAAGCATTCAAGGAAAAAAATTAAAGAATTAAGGCTATTTTCGAAGGACAAGTCTGTGTTAGTCTATAGGCACAATTATGTAGGTGACTGTCTAAGTCCCTATAACTATGTACAAGTGATGATTTGTCCACGTTGACATTAAACATGCCTTTATGGTGATAGATATGGCCTTATCCATAGACCGCGTAAGTCCTTGGAGCTATGTTTCTTCATGACTGTTGAGTTTTGAAATGAGATTGAGGTATAGTTATTGTACACAACCGTGTAGGTAACCATAACCAATGTATAAACCTTAATTTGAAGTATAAAGTAATTAAAGAAGTTTGACTTTAAAAATAATTTTGAACTTTAGAGCCATAAAGAAGCAAAGATTGACATAGAGATCCTAATAGAGAGTATAGTTCCATCAAAGTTTTAGTATATTCTATTAGGAAAAAAAGGGGAAATATAATTAATTCTCTTGTTTTTAATTATTCTTATAAATCCTTTAATATGTTTTATGTTTTTATATACTAAATTTGTTTAGTACCTAAGTGGGAAAAACTTTGGGATGGATTTTGTGATTTGACTCTCTATAATGTAATTTGATTAATGATTTATTGAATTCAATTATGTGCTTTGATTATTTCTTGCGTTGATGTTTCTAAGATATTGGTTCATGTATGATTTCAACCAATTGAGATTGAGAAATTCTTTGTATAGATCTAGCGTAATTAAAAGGAGTTACATATAAATCTGGAAGATTTATGTTGTCCTATCTTTAGGATTACATGTAACTCGGTTAATTTGGATGATTTATGTTCTTAGTTATTAGTTATGTTGAACCTTAGTTTAGTTTTATTGTTTAAATTAAACCATCACCTTTTTTTGTCAATCAGATAATATAAAAGAGATAATTACTAGTACTTATAGTTCCTATATGATTAACAATTAATATTCATTGTCGCAATACTATAGTTTGATAGATGTAATTTCCTTTGTAGATCTATAAGGTAGGTATCTCATGTACCACCCGTATTAAAGTAAAATAATGCAAAAAATTTAACAACATAATTGCATTGAGAAGCTTTTTTGAAAAGTCACGTAACCTTTTGACATGAGAGGAAATACCTTGTCATAAATAAACTCTTAGGTACTTAACTAGGTCACTCTTTTAAATGGCAACTAACTTCAGTCTTTAACTTCAACCTTTTCCTTCGGTTCAAAGCTGAGAGAGCAAATTTTTGCTATACATATTTATTCACACATTTTTGTTATTAGATAACAAAATTTTTTGAAGGAAGTCCTCTTTTTTCAATGGATGTACAAATTATACAAAATGTCTCATGATGTAAATTAAATATCCATCCACCAAATTAATGAAGCAAATTGAAATCAATATAGCTATAAAAATCATTTCTATTTGCATAAATACTTCAACTCATTAAGACAATCAAAATCATATTGCATTATATCAATTATATATTGCCAAAGTAAAATAAATTTGCAAAAAAAAATTCCCTATTAAGAAATTCTTGATGAAATTGAAAAGCATAGGTATCGAAGTCATAAAGTCCCTTACAAACACTTATGTTGTACATTGTCTTTAATGTACATATCAGATACAGACAATGAAAATAAACAAATAATAAGAGAGAAATAATTTTAAAAGGAATGTTATGTCCTTGATATAACATAAGAGAACAGTACAAGTTCTTTTCAAATTTCCTTAATCATCAATTTTTCATTAAAATGGCATCATGATATTTGAAATAATAAGAACAAAGTAGAAAAATAGGATAATAGTAAAACTATTAGTCTTAGGATCAGGGTTCTAATAGAGGTATATATGGGACAATTGACCATGATTCAATCACATTATTGAAATATATCATATCAATCAAATTGCTTGGTTATGAATTTGTGACAGCTATCTCGGTCTATCCTTGATGCATCATATCCTGCTTAGACTCCATAACTATAGCCTCATTCTCTTATTAATCTGTTGGCATTTTATATGCCTCAGGTTTCTCCTCAGACTTTGGCTCTACTAATACCTCAAGCTAGGATGGATAGATTGGTGGTAGTATCTTGATGTCAATGTGTTGTTCCATCCTTATTAGCATGTCCCCAATCTAATGCATATCATTTTTCATTATGTTAAAGCAGGTGGGAGGGGTGTTAATGAATGGCACAGATCCAAGAATGTTGTTAGTGTTATCTTATACTTGCCACCCCCAGTTTGTTCTCTCTAAAGGGTTGTCCTCCACTACTCGTAAAAATGTGCCAACTTATGTAAAGTATTGACCTCGCTTATTGATTTAAAGCTAGACATCCTTATTTTCCTTAAGATTTCCTTGGTAAGTGGGATTGGAGTGCAAAAATTATCAACTTATGCTTATCACTAAGGCCCAGTCTCCTTGCTAATTGAGTAATGAATAACCCACTATTGATAATGTCGAAGTTTGATTGATGCAAGTAACACATAACTAACTGAATGAAAGCATGTCTGATATGTGTTTAAAACTTGATATCGCATGTAGTTCAAAAAGAATAGATCTTAACGAGTCATCACACCTGTACTATCATGTTAAACAAACATAGAGTGATTGAAAAAATTAAGAGAAAGTTTTTCGATAATAACTTCAGATAATTATAGCACGAATGATGCTAAGTTGAAAAGGTTAAGAGCAAGTTATAAGTTAGGAGCTTATTAGTGGAAAGGAGGTTCTTACACATATATTGTTTTATGTATATAATAAAATTAGATGTGAAGTATGGGCTAGAATTAATTAAATAATGGATAGAAACAATCTAAGACAGTCTAGTGTATTAGATTGCAACACCGAAAGATGCTTAGAAGTTTGGAGAAACTACAAGATGATTATGCATTCACTATAATAGGAAGTTGTGTTTAGATTGTCTAACAAGGTGAAATTCAACATCTAAGATGTTAAGAGTCTATAATTAAGTATATTGATATGTTTATCATACTGAGAAAATGGTGTTCCTAATATAATTTTTTGTCAACAAATGAGCAATGAGAGTTTGTAAAAGAAATTCGTGGGAAGTTAAAGGTCTTTAACATTATTACAAAGTTCTTTTCTTACATAAAGTATCCAACTTCTCAATTTTTTTACTAACATGTGTGAGATAAATTGAGAATTATATTTAGGCTTAATTCTTTTAATAAAGTCATTCAAACATTGATAGAAAAGATGATAAGAAAATTTAAAAATCATTGGAATGGGATTGGTAATACCATGAACTTTGTTATTTTGGATTTGAAGAACAAGCTTCTTATAATTAAATTTTATTTTGGTAGTTGTATAATGATTGAGCTTCAGTGCATATTGACATCATTAGACATTTTTGATATGATTTGTTCAATAATTATCAATCAAGAATGGGTGAAGAATTGGATTACAATAGTTCAGTATCAACTTTAGCTTCTGTACATCCTCTTCAAGTAACAAATCTAATAGTTTAGGTTTCCATCTAAAGGAATTTATAAAGAAAAATGGTTAGGATTTCATATAGTAGAATATAGTTAGACAATTATTGGAAGTTGATGTTTATTCTACAACTAATGAAAATTTTGGCATATTAATGTGATAGAAGTAAAAATGGAACTTGATATCCAATTATACAAGAAATTACATGAGATTTGTTAGCTATCTTAGTATTTATAGTTGCTTTTGATTCTTGTTTTAGTATTAGTGATTGGGTAATGAGTCCTCATTATAGTTAGCTTCATCTAGAAACTTTAAAAGTTTTTATATGTGCGAAAAGCTAGTTAGGTACTAAAAATATTCAAGGTAAACTCTACACTTTATAATAGGTTTTTTAAAAAAATTTATTATTTTAATAATTATCTATTGTATGATCTTACATTTTCTTTTTTATATTGTGAGAGGCACATAGAATGTGAATATAGAAATGAGCATTCATCATTATGGAATTTTGTTTGAAGAAATATCCAATGATGAAGTTATATTTATTTGTTAATAAGCATATGTTATTTAATCAATTTTTTCATAATTGGATATGATTTAGATAATGGTTTTTTAAAATATAGAGAAAGTGGTATCAAATATTAATGATTTTGATTATAACAAAGATTAACAGGTAATTATAAGTAATGTTATGCCTCAGTAATTAATTTGAATGTTTAATCTCCTATTTTACGTTTTCAATGTAGACTGCATCTTATTTTAGAAGTCCATCTAGGAAATACTATGAGAAACCATTGTTTATGGGAAGTTAATAATCTAGTTAGTGAAAAATTGATATGGTTGTCATTTTAAGAAATTTAGCTAATGATTACTCTTTCGGCTCTTATAGAGTTAAATCTTTTAACATGTTTTAGGTCTATTTTTTATTTGTTAGGGGAATCAATGTTTATTATGAATAGTTATGGCAATGTTCATTTAATAGGGATAAAATTAGTGGGCTTTTAAATGATTTTTATTCTAAAATATGTATGGAATCTAAAGCATATCAAGGGTTTAAAAACTCATCTTGTATTAGGAATTTTCTTTCTTATCATAATAAGTATTAGTTGATGCACTTGATATGGTTAGGAGCCAAATGAACTTGAAGAGGCTTTCACTAATTGATATCAAAATTAATATCTAGAAACATTTAAAGAAAAATAGCTTGATTAAAGCAATGGAGAAAATTGGTAGGGTTATTAATGGTAACCAAAATTGTGTGTCATTTTTGCATATGATTTTCACCATTAATTCTTATAATATATTATGGCTTTCTTTCTCTTTATGGAAGATGATCAAAATAAGTGGGAAAATAATTTATAGGGAAGAAAATGAATTGTTACGAAGAGAAGCCAAGTATTAGTGATTTCAATAAGTTTAAGTTGATGCTAGCCAAGATCAAGATTAATCATAATAATATTTTTGCAATATTTTACCAATCACAATTATTGGTTGTATAGTCTTCATGATTGTTTTAATATAAATTATATCCATAAATTTGAGCTGATATGTCCTCTAACTATACATTAAGGTAAGAGCTTTCAAAGCTGAAAAGGAGACCACAACATAAGTTTTTAATATCAATTTTGAGTTTTTTAGTTTTTTTTTTCTTGTAGCTTGCTTTGCTTAACATGCCATAACTTAAGCACTTTCAAAGTAGGCATAAGGAAGTTTTAAGATTGCTTATCAACCTTTTGTGCAGTTTCAATAGGAGATGATTAAAGGACAATTTTATTTTGTTTACAACCTATCATAAATTTTCCAAAGTTTTGAATATTTTTGTATTATCATGTCAATAATACATAAACTTGACAATATAGAAGAACTTTTTTTCAATATTATAGTTGAGAAGTAGAAATTTGATAACTGCAATTTTCAAACTTCAAACTTCAGACTTTTGGGACTTATCTAAAACTTGATTGAGTTTTAAGCCTCTGAACCTAATCCATTGTCATCCTAAAATCTAGACAAAAAGAAAGGAAAAAGGTACAATTCATCCTTAGCATTCACATAAGAATTAATATAGTCCTTATTGTTATATCTTATACTAATCTGCACCCTAACATTTATAAAATGGCATGGATTACAAATTGACTTTGTTAGGTCTCTGATAGATCTCTAACACAGTACTATTAACATGTAACATATTCCATGCCATTTATGCTATTTTGGTCATGTAGATGTTGATATGTTATGATTTTTTTAATTGGTGCAATCCTCCCCGAATGTTTGACGTAAGTTTTAAGATAATCCCTGTCATTATTTATGGTTATACTTTAATGTTTACAATATAGCACGATTTACACCTTTAAACCCAACAGTTTGATCTTCATCACGACATCGTTAACCCATGATAAATGAATACTAACTATACAATTCTAACCATGTGAATGTTGGCATAATTGTTACAAAATTTATTATTTTAAATTTTACTAATATCTAATTATTAAAAGAAAATTAATAATTTTTTATTTTTATATATTTTAACTTTTATAAGCTCTTCTCATAACATGTTTCTAGAAAAATATAAGAAACTAAATTAGTATAAATTACTTTTTAATAATATGTAACTAAATATTATAATAATAATTTAAATTTATGTAGAAATAATTTTTTAATACTTTCTTTAGTTGTAAAGATGCAAATGGACAAATGCATAGTCGTAGATTGCATCATGTTTTGTAGGTAGTTTAGGATGTGTTTAGTGGTTAAATTTAATCGATTAGTGTGTGATTAGGTTAGAATTGTGGTAGTTAGTTAAGTATTTGTGTTTTGTGGGTGCACATGTTTGATCTTCAATTTTATGTATTTGAGGTGCCTTGATGTGTTTGCTAGTGTTTCGGGGCAAATATCAAAGGATGGAGGAGTTTTAAAGGAGGCCTGAACTAAAACAAAGAGCCACGATCGTGGTCGTGACAGAAGCATGGAGAAAGGGCCACGATCGTGGCCAATCTACCATGATCGTGACAGAAAGCCAAAATTGAGCTCAGGAAAAACCCTAGAGTTTCCCTAATTAGAAAAGACTATAAGAAGAAAAAGAAGAGACAGAAAAGGGAGCCTCCAACTTGCCATTTTGGGAAACACTCCAAGAGGAGAGAAGAAGAGAGAAAGAGGAGGAGGGGAGAAAGAAGCAGTTGTTCGCATCTACTGCTTTCTCGAGGTGTCCCGATCCCCATTCCACGTGTATTTCTTTCATCTTAGTTTTCATTTTCTTGAATGTTAAGACAAATACAAATATGGTTATGGATTTGGGTTTGATTAACAAGTTCTAACTTTCTTTCAGGAAGGAGAGAAGAAGAAGAGAGAAAGAGGAAGAGAGGAGAAAAAAGGGGGGTCTTCGCACCTACTGCTTTCTTGAGGCGTCCCGATCCCTATTCCACATGTATTTCTTTCATCTTTGTTTTCATTTTCATGAATGCTATGATGAATACAAATATGTTTATAGATTTGGGTTTGATTAAGATGTTCTAACTTTATTTTAGGATTTTATCTTAAATTAAAGTTAATTTAATTATTTTTTGTTTATTTTGATTGGGTATTATGATTGATTGTTGTTAGAGTACACAATCAATCTAGATGGTTGTTAGAGAGCTTAAAAACTAATTAGGTTTAAGACTTTTGTTAATTGAGAGATTACCCATTCGATACCTAAACCAATTAGGGATTATTAATTCGGGCGCATTATTATAACTCGAGAGAGAGTAATGCCCACTTTGATAATCTAGAACCGACTCCCCTTTAACACATAAATGTCTAGGATAGCATTAATAATAGGAAGAACCCCCTCTCTTATAATTTGGTAACTTGTTTTAGTTGATTTCCATTGTCAATTTTGTGATGCTCGATTTCAATTTCTTTTTATGTTAAATTTGTGAATTAATTTCTTGATAATCATTTTCCCATACTTACTTTTTTGTGCAATTTTTTTCATTATATTAATTTTCTTAGCCTTAGATAATGTAGGATTAGATTAGTTCACACCTCCATATGGGATCGATCCTTTATATACTACATTTCATGACCCGTGCACTTACAACATTTGAGGGCTATAAATTCTAAAGCTTGCCTAACATCCAATAAGTTTTTGGCGCCATTGTCAAAGAGGCATAGGATTAGTTTAATTCTTTTAGTCTAACGATTGAGAACTTAAAACAAAAAAAGAAGTTTTGGTGCAAAGTAGAAGACACGTCAATTTGGACAATACTAGGCAACTATGACAAGTCCAAAAGGTTAAATGATGGAGAAATACATTATAGGAATCAAAGACCCTTGCGGACTTCAATGAGGAACAATTTAGTTGGGGAAGTCATCGTTCTCATTGGAAGACGTATAATCTTGGGTGGCAGAACCACCCAAATTTTTGTTGGTCCAAAAATGTAAGGACTCACTTAGGACATCAAGACCTATTCATATTTTAGAAAGATAAGTCATGTTCATGGGATTCTAAATTGGACAAGATCATGGATAAGCTCATGAATATGGAAGAGGCCCACAAAACACTGGAAAAGAAGTTTGAGCAAGTAACGGAAGATCATGCCTCTTTTATTCATAACCTAGAGGTTCAAATGGGCCAGCTTTTCAGGGAATTTTGTAAGAGCAATATGGAAAACTGTTTATGCAAATATGAAAGTAAACTCAATAGAGTAATGTAAGACTACCACATTTAGGAGTAGGAAAGAGCTAGGAGAATGAACGGATAGGCCAGCTAAAACCCACCTTGTAGAAGACCAAGCGAAGCATAAAAAGGATAAAGAAAAGAATGATGATCCTCTATACATTCCCCCTCTACCCTCATTTAAGAGAATTGATGTCGTCGAATCTTTTAAGAAGCAAGAAGAAGAAGAACAGATGACAATGGAATTTCTGTTCATGAAGTGGAAGTTGAAGAGGAGATGAGGTGACTGAGGAAGAGCAGGAATAGATCACCCTCTCATAAAACAAACTGATGGATTCATTAGAAGAGTCAGGGAGTTTTGTTATTCCCTATTTTATGGAAATTTTGTTAGTAAAAAGGACGTTATTAAATTAATTGGTTTTCTCAATTTCATCAATATTGTCCTTCTGTTCATCTTGTAATTTGTAGCTTATTTGCAGGCTACAAAACTAACATTGGGCAATATGGTGGAAGCAAGCCACTCATAATTAATCCTAGCTGACTTTTAAATGATGCATTGTCAAGCTAATGACCATAACTTAGCACGTTTGGTAGTTAGATTTCAATTGTATATAGTTAGACTTGTTTTAAATTCTGACAAATAAGTCTTAATGATTTGGAATGGTTTGGATTACTAATGCTCTTACTCTTTTGAATCAATTATAAGAAAGGAAAACACTCTCGGTATCAAGTGAATTTGGTCTCAACACTATCGCCATCACCACCTCCATCACCATGATGGTTTTGTGCTCTAACCCTTTCTCTTTTAAATTCTTTCTTTATGTTTTGTTTTATTTTATGTGTATTCTCACCTTATGTGTTGTTTTATGCTCTTTTCACATTGAGGACAATATGTTGTCCAACTGTGGGCTAGTTATTTAGGTTTATATGTTATGACTTGTGTGAATGTATCAATGGTTAGGACTCAATGGAGTTGATTTAACCTTGAACATAGTCTTTTAGGTTGTGAAGATTTATTAGCTTGTGAAATTAGTGGCCTAAGTTACTTTGGTTAAATATATTTGTAATTAGGATATGATGTTAGTTTATTCACACTAGGAATTTCTCACATTCATTTATAGTTTTAGGTCAATCGAATAAGTAGCTTCGTGTAATACCCGGTATCTAGTTTAACCGGTGCACCGAAATAAATCAGTGTTTACGACTGATGTCATTAAAAATTTCAGAACAGTGAATAATTTTAGTGACATCAAATTAATGATTATTGACATTTTTCGGTGGTCACAAAAAATTATCCGGGAAGATGTTTAAAAACCAGAACAAGAATGGCATTTTTGTAAATAAGTGGACTTATGGAGTATATAAGGAGGTAAGTGGGAGAATAAGACAAAAGAGTTGCCTTCTTCTTCTCCCTCATTCACGACAGCCACCATTGGAGCCCCTCTCAAGCTTTTTCAATCTTTGTAACAAGAAGAGGAAGGAGATTCAAGCCATTTGGGTGGTCTAAAAAGGTAAGACTCCATTCCTTTGCTTAGATCTATGGATTAAAGCTTGATTTTTCTCTTCTTTTGTGAAACCCATTTGAGGGAATGCATGAGTTGGATGATTTGGATGATAGATCTGTGTTCTTTGATGTCCAATGACACTTATTCTTGAAGAAATTTCGTGTATATGGTGATTTAGGGGGTTAAACCAAAA
>JANKOD010000006.1:24304644-24315583 GCA_026284645.1 Erythroxylum acuminatum
TTATAAGATAATTTCATTAATTTCAGATAATAATTTCAACACATTAAAGATAATTAAGTATAAAATAAGTGCAAATTGATGACTTAACACATCTCACCCTTGTGGGGTACATATTCAGATATCATTCAACATTTCGAGTACGTGGCCTGTGAGAGTGGGGTACTACAAAACTTCCTTGAGTTATCTGCTAGCCACTGAATTTCATCTTGCTCTCCTTCTTAGCATTTAGTTAACTCTTCCATTATAAGTCTGGCATTTTATTATTATGGAAAGGCCATATCCACTAATTATTACTAATTAACATACTTCCTTTAGTTTCTGGATTCACCATCAATTTCAAGGGTTGTACCTCTTCCACCTTATATAGGGGACCTTTATAGTGCCAATTATCATACCAAAAAGATGTGCTTTCTCCTTTCTCAATCCTGT
The DNA here is from genome assembly GCA_026284645.1 of Erythroxylum acuminatum. Classification (NCBI taxonomy): domain Eukaryota; kingdom Viridiplantae; phylum Streptophyta; class Magnoliopsida; order Malpighiales; family Erythroxylaceae; genus Erythroxylum; species Erythroxylum acuminatum. The sequence continues at coordinate 24,305,074 of JANKOD010000006.1, forward strand.
GGAATACCTAATTTTTCTTCCATTGCCTTGTTTCTAGGATTTCCTTTAAAGTTCCTGACATGTCTTGCCTTAACTTTAAGATCCAAATACTTTTATGCTTTATGAATACTTTATGGATCCATTTCACCCATAAATCCTCCTTTTTGTAGCACAACTACCACAAATTCCATCCCCTGCTCACCTTGTGAATCATCTTTGCATAATGGATTCCCAAACCCTCTACTGCTTAGGTCTGCAAATTTTGTTCCAAATAATCTTCGCTTTGCTTCTTCCTTAGTTTGAGTCATTCCATAAGAATTCTCTAAGTCTCTTATCTATGTCCTTGAGGATACTTTTTGGGATGGATAAATGGTTGATCCAATAAGTAGTAAGATTGCTCAGTATTGTCTGAATTAATAGTAGCCTACAACCATAATTAAGGAACTGATTACTCTATTGGTTGATTCTTCCATTAATGAAGTCCAATAAAGGTTACAACATTGATTCTTCTTTGAGAAATTGGTATCCTTAAGTATTTAAATGGTAAACTCTCTTGTTTTAATCCCATCTCAAGAGTTGTAGAGGCATCCTCTCAATTTGAGTTGCAAGATAGTATAAACAACTCTTCATTGGGTTACAACTTAGGCCTAAGATCTCTTGGAACTCCTTCATCACTTACAAGATTAGATTTATTGAATTTTTCTCAGCTTTGCAAAATAATAGCAAGTCATCAGTAAAAGCTAGGTGTGTGAGCTTCATACCTTTACATTTATCATTAAACTGGAACTCTAGGTGCCTGCGTATGTTATTTGCGAGGAGAGATGAAAAAACCACCATACAAAGCATAAACAAGTAAAGGGATAATGGGTCCCCTTACTTTAAGCCCCTCCTTACTTTGGGAGAGTTTGAGAGACTCTCGACACCGCTTACGACACTGCCTGTGTGGATGCTCTAATCCACTTTTGATAAAGGGTTGAAGGCAGAGATCATAGATGGGCTACGTTTGATGAACCCAATTAGGCCTAAAACTCTCATGAATACAACCCAAATGATTGAAGAAAAGAGCTGGACCATCAAGCATAAAGGAAGCCCAACTGGACCAACTTCTCTCAAGCTAGTTCGTTGGGAGAAGGAAGGGGTTTCTTAGGTCAAAATTTGAACCAATAAGAAGTCAAGACTTTAACCTGAGGAGCTTTGTTAAACAATCGGGTCATGTAGATAACTTGTGGTGAGAACCACTATAGAAGGCAGTCGATGATAGATCCAGCTTGCTGATGCCAAGATCCAAGAAAGAAGGGCATGGGGGTTATATTATTCATGCGAAGAAAAACACTAGCCAGACCACATATATTAAAAGGAGCTTCTAATTTTGCTCATTACCAACGAAGAAAGAGAAGGAGAGAAGGAGAGCATGAAGCTGAGGGACAATGGGTAGATTTTAGGAGACAAGGATGAGAATGTTGAGGTACACATGATGGAAGCTATAGAGCTCTCTCTCAATTTAATGCTTGAACTGACCGCACGAGACACTATGAAGATGAGAGGGACATTGGCTGGTAGAGACATGACAGTGATGGTCGATTGCGAGGTTACACATAATTTCCTATCATTAGAGATCACTGAGGAACTAAAGGTACCACTCATTTTATAGGGTTATTATATGTAATGGTGTAGCAGTTAAAAGGAGGGGAATTCGTAAAAGAGTAAAGATTAAGGTTTATGGATTAACAATTATTGAGGATTTTCTGCCTTTGGAAATAGGCAGAAATAGGCAGTACCGATATTATTCTTTGGATGCAATGGTTAGCAAGTATTGGAAATATAGAGGTGAATTGGCATAACTTGGTGATGGAATTTTGTGTTAGTGGTTTTCCAGTTGTGTTAAAAGTGTTAGTGGTTCTCTAGTTGTGTTAAAAGGAAACCTCAGCTTGTCCAAGGAAGGTGTCTCATTGAAGGCCATAACTAAGGAAATCCAACGAGGAGTGGGGCTAATTATGGAGATGTGTCAAATGGAACTCCTTAGAGAAGTTACTAGGGCAGTTTTAGAGATAGTCCAGCGGTGCTAATGAATAATCATAAGGTGTTCCAAACTATAACAACACTGCTTCCTAAAATAGACATTGACCATGTAATTAACTTGCAAATAGGAACTTCCCCAGTTAATGTTAAGCCCCATCGTTACCCGCACTACCAAAAAATGAGATTGAGAAGATGGTCGAGGAAATGATTGCAGTAGGAATTATTCATTCATCCACTAGCCCTTATTCAAGTCCGACATTAATGGTTAAGAAGAAGGATGGGAGCTGGGGCTTTTGCGTAGATTACCAAGGTGTTCGAGTGACAGTAAAACATCGTTACTCGATAGTAGTAATTGACGAGTTAAATAGGGTCAAATTATTTTCAAAATTGGACTTAAAATTCAGCTATCATCAGATACGGTTAAGGATGGAAGACATCCCAAAGACTGCATTTAGAACCTATGACTGAGAATTTATGGTGATGCCCTTTGGGCTATCAAATGCCCTGACAACTTTGGGCTACATAATACATGTGAAAGCATTGATGATATTGCAGCAAATTTGGCAGCCCTAATTACTGAGATTGATACTAGTGCTCTTCACTGTGGTCTGGATCCAAAGAACATACATAACTTGGTGCCAGTGGTATGTATCTCGAGTGGCCCAAAAAGTATGACATTTAGTTGTGTTGGTTATGGAAACATTTATTATTCTCTGATTGGAAAGTACCATGGTGATTTTGAAAATTACGTTTGAAGAATAACGGATACATATAACTAAGTCAAACCTTGTAATGAAAAGCTTTATAGACAAACAAGAAAGAAGATACCAAATTATAAATACACTAAGAAGCAGTTGGATGGAATAGTTAAAAAAAACGCTCAATTGTTACAACCACAAGGCAGGTAAGTCAAGTTAAGTCAAGAATGATGCATCAAATCAAACATTTTTCTTTGAAATTGGAGTTTTTAAGTCAAAAGCTCTTGGCTGATTTGCGAATTTTAAGAAAAAACAGCTCCAGGTGTTGCAATATTGACAATTTTAGATGGTTCCTAGTTGAACTTATCATTGCCTCCTTGTTATATCTATTTATATTCCCGAAATATCGATTGGCTCATTATTGATGAAATGCTTATTAATTAGCGACGATGTCTTTATTTCACATATTTCTTTTCCAACATTAGGTTTGTTACTATGGCCAACATTATCATTGCTTTGCATATAGTCCTGACCATGAGCAGTGGATTACTGTCAAGGTAAATTCCCTAGCATATTAAATTATGACATTTTATGCAACCTTTTCAACCATTTACCTATGATGTCTAGGTAATTGGTAGTTAGGCTGACGTCCTTTTTATGTGTGAAAGAGGGCACTTACAGCCCCACGTTCTTTTCTTTAAAGCTGTAAACTAGTGAGTTAGTGGAATCGCCATGTACTTTTTTGCTTTATGGAGCATAGGGTTGAACACATCTCGCCATTTGATGATCTATTTAGAGGGTATAATTTAACGAGTTAAAAGTGCAACTTGACCATGACACAATTCAATCGGTAAAAATTGAAGCATGGTTTCAGATGAAATAATAAAATTGATATAACACAGATGTCAAGATACGAAAGAAAAGTTTGGGGTATAGTCGGGCAGTTTTATAGGAGAAACTTGGTCTTTCTAGGGAAGAAAGAAATATCAGCATAGAGTTTCTTGTACCTTGGACACTTGAAAGTGTAATTTTGGACGCTTTTTCCTTCGCATGATTTTGTTAGAGTTGTCGGAATTATGTTCATGGGATCTTCGTGTCTTTTCCAGTTAAGGTGGGTACTATACAGAAGCAAAAGCTCGTAATGATTGCCTAATTGCCAACGCATTAAGGGACATATGCCGCCTGTATATATGTATAAAAAGTGGCAAGTGACTTCCACCTGTTGTCAGGGCATGAGTGATATATGAAAGGTGGGGGATTTAAATGTTTTTTTTTAAATTAAAGAAGTATTCTATTAACAATAGCTTGTTATTACAAACTATGCATTAGATACAAAACATAAGGTAGACTAGTTATAAAACATGTCTATCTCAAGTAGAACGAATGGTACTAAGAACTACAGGAGAGTTCAAAAATACAATATGTTGGAATCTTTAAATATCCAACTTTCAGAGGTTCCACTTAGTTCTCATACTTGGTGTTAACAACTGGTCAACTTTCTTTGCCATTACTATAGTTCGTATTTCATTCAGTGTCCTGTCTGCTAACTGATGTTTGTCTTCTTCAACTTGTTTGTAGACTCTACAATTCCTTTCTTTCTAAATCCTGTAAATGGAAGATAAAGTTTTCCTTTCCAGCTTTTGTTCGATTTATAAACCATCTCAAAGTTCCTTCCCACTCATATAAGTGATTCACAACATCCACCATATGTTGAATTCTACTCCAAATGGATTTGGAATAAGCACATATGAAAAAGAGGTGACTTCTGTCCTCATCTGCTTCATTACAGAGAATGCATCCTTTATCCACCGTATTAAACCATCGACATTTAGTTCTAAGCCTATTTTTAATGGTTAGCCAAGCAATGACGAATGCTTTAAGGTGCATGAAGTTCTTCCACATGAGTTCATACCAAGGGACCTGTCTGGTTTCATTCTTGAAGATACGGTGACAAGATTCGTTTGCAAAAAAGCCACTTAGGCTAGGTACCCAACAGATGGAATCAACTAATGATTCATCCCCTAGTTGGGGTAAGTGCTCCTACAGAAAAGAAAATCCCCTAAAGTTACTCCTCCAACCTCCCTCCACTATTAGCTTAGAAACTCTCTCTTCTAATGGTAAACACTGTTACAGATGAGAGTATATTGGGTTGTCTCTTAGGAGGCTAAACTCTAGCCAATTATCCAACCAAACCCAAGGATACCCCTCTATGTATACGATGTTTGATATGGGGATATAGTAGGTGTCTTATCTTCAACATCTCATTAAAAAACCAAGAAAAGTGCTGAGATCTTTCAAGTTGCCAAAAGTTACAACATTGTAGGTGAATTTGATGGATCTACTTTGTCCACGATGCTTCCTTATCTGAAACCAGTAGCCACAATTTCTTACTAAGTAAGACTTTTTTCATAGAACCAGTTGATTGAATGTTAATCCCTCCTAATCTTTTGGGGATTGTAACATCACTCCACTTCACTTTGGCCTTTATCCCTGTGTCATCACTTCCAAACCATAAGAACACTTTTAGCAGTCTATTAATCTCCTTGACAATCTTTTGTGAAAGAACCATAAGGGCTATTCAATGTGTATGAAGGCTACTCAGTATAAAAATAATTAGAGTGATATACCCTGTGTAGGATAGAAACCAATTCTGCCAAAATAGAACTTTGGTTTACAATCTACATATTTTAACTTAATAGGAGAAATCGTTACCCTAAGGTATCTCATAAATAGAGGCTAGATATTTAGTCCTATTGTGCTGCTAAAATTAGTGGGATTCTGCACATCTTCAAATAGCATTAAACAACTTTTCCCCATATTGATTCCAAGGCCAGACCACTTCAAGAAAGTCTTTAAGGAGTTCATAAGTATATTCATCGAGGTGACATCAGCAACACAAAACATCATGAGGTCGTCAACAAACATAAGGTGTGTGAGTTTAAGCTCTTGACATTTTTGGTGATACTGGAAATTACCATTTGAAGTAGTTAAGGCTCTGATGAGTCTGGACAAGCCTTCCATAACCACAACAAAAATATAAGGGGACAATGGATCCCCTTGCCTCAATCCCTTATCACTTTTGAACGTCTTGGAGGGAATTCCATTAACCAACACACTTCAATTAGAAGTCTGAATACATTGCATAATCTAATTTATAAATACCGCAAGCATTTCTAAGATTTCCAGCATAGATCTCACAAAACTCCAATTAACAGTAGCATAAGCTTTGTAGAAGTCGATCTTCAACATACATCCCTTAGTTTGCCTACCAGAATAATTTTTAACTAATTATTGTAATAGAAGGATGTTGTCTCCTATGTGCCTGCCAAGAACAAAAGCTCTTTGGGTGATTTCTATTTTTTCCATGAGTGCCGCTTTCAATCTATCTGCCAATAATTTTGCAATTACCTTGTATATTAAGATGCAACATTAGATAGGACAAAACTCTCCCAGATTCATAGGATGTTTCTTCTACGGTACCAAGCATATAAAGGTGCTATTTAATTCCTACAACATTACCGCATTCTTGAAGAATTTCAATACTGCTTTAATAACTAATTGGCTTGTGATATTCCAAGTCTGTTGAAAGAAAACTAGTTGTGAACTCATCCAATCCTGGGGCTTTGGAAGGGTGCAATTTGAATATTGTGGCTTTTATGTCGTTACTAGAGAAAGGAGAGATTAAGACATCCTTCCAATCCTCCTTTATGCCACCCTCCAGCATTCTCTTCATATTGGCAGAGGGTAGTTCCACCACTTCAGGACCCATCAATTTTGAAAAATATGATCTAGCCATTTCCAGCAACGTCTCCTGATCAATTTAAATGATTCCATTACTATCCTGCAAGTTTACAACTCTATTATAATTACGTCTGGCCAAAATAGAAGCATGGAAGAACTTGGTGTTTTCATCTCCTTCCCTAAGCTAATTCAGTCTCGCTTTCTGCCTTTGAATGGAGTTCTGTACTTCCAAGGCTTGTACATACTCTCTAAGTAGGTTTTGTTCTTTTACTCTACCATTAACATCATCCGGATTAGTATAGCACACTTCTTGTGCTTGCAGAACCTGCAGCTTCATCGTTGACACCTTCTGATTTTTAGTACTAACAAAAATCTTAACTACATTTCTCACCTTTTTCAATTTTTGCATCAATTGAAATGCCTTGTACCCATAGATCTCCTGCTTTCAACATATGGTCATGAGTTCCTAGAATCCCTCCATTTGAATAGATTAATTAAAGAAACAAAATGAAGGTCCTCTTCTTTTTACCTTAACACTACATTGGATTAGTTGATAACACTGAGTCGAGGTCAGATTTTCTCTATAGTGAACAAACGATTGCGAGAACTTATCGAGCCATTCTGAATTTACTAAGCAACCATCCAGTTTTTTCCAAACCAGTATGGTCCTTTGTTGGTTATTAGACCATGAAAGCAAACGTCCAGTAGAGTGTACATCTATCAACTCCACAACTCCTAAATAGATTAGTGAGTTCCTTCTTCGTGTCTGCTAGCATGTACATCTTTCTACCTTCATCCTTATATCTTTCTACCTTCAGCCTCCTTAGAATTTAAAATGTAATTAAAGTCACCCACCACCATCCAAGGGATATTGACAGTGTTATGTAATATGTATTCTTTGTAAATAGTTCCACAAGTTGTTGCGTTGGAAAGCAAAGTTGGCCGCATATACCAGAGACAAAACAAATTTTGTACATAGACCTTTGATCTTGCAAGACATATGAATAATCTGGTCGCTCTCCTCTTTAACTAGTACCCCCATCAGATCAAAATTATAAATGCATATGATACACCCATTAAAATGTGACCTATGGTTGGATAAACTCCTCTAATGATTCCCTAAAAATTCTGAATATTTAGTATATTTAAATCTTTTATTTGAGTTTTCAATAAACTAATCAACACTAGTTGCTTTTCCTTGATGAGTTCTTTAAGTACTAATTATTTTGAGGTATCATTCAGCCCCCTCGTATTCCATATTAAGAGAGACATTCCGAGGTTGTCACCTCTTAGAAATGAGGTCGCATTTCTCTTAACTGCTAATAATATAGTTCCAATAAGTTCAGACTCTTCTAACTCAAAAGGTACTTCCTTACCTATATTAGTGTTTTGATCGGGTACTATAGTCTCCATTTCCTCCTTATCTTCAGGACCCCTTCTCTCAGGATCATCCGCCAAACCTGTCTCTACGACCCTAGCACTCGTAGGCAGTTAATCCTCTCCACTCCTTGCTAGATGACTGTAGCTAGATGTTTCAGATGAATGATTCTCCATCTCTGGGTTGTTAGACGCGTTTGTTTGGAACATAACCTCCCCAATTTGTTTCCCTACTCTACTAGCCTCTGTATTTCCACTCTGAGTATCTACTTCTTTTGTTCTCAACTCTGTTTTGTCATGTTCTATTAATTCATTATGATACCCCGCGTGAAAGACTTTTCCAATCGGTTGCCACTTTTTACTAGCAATTGGTTTCCAGGGATAAGACACCGGAATTCTCTTCTGAGCCATCGCTCAATTGGCATCCAAACTCAGCACTGTAAAACTATCTAGTAACTGAGCCTCCTTCGAAATCTCATTACACACTTTGGCATAGCCAACTCTTTCCTATTAGTTGTTGTAGTATCCATGGTTATCAGTTTGCTTAAGGAGCTAACCACGTAACTCAACCCCTCAAGTGTCCATAACTCCATTGGCAAGTTGTGCAGGTGTACCCACATCGGAAAGGTCTCAATCCCCTCTCTGTTTATTTCCAATCTTGGTCTTCATCGATGCAAAAATACAGGCTAATCGCCTATATGCCAAGGTCAATATTCTATGATCTCCGACAGATCACAATCTCTTTCAAACTTAAAAAGGAACATCCCATCTTCCTTAAGTAATACCCTTTCCAAACCCTTATAACTCAATTTGGCTTTAGCCCAAGCATTCACCACTAGGAATGTTGGTCTCTTGTTCCAAAAGAAGCCAATGAGGGCCGAAGACCATATATTCACTTCTGCTTCAAGAAGTTCCTTTTGGGGGCAGATAATACCATCCCTCATCATATTAGGGAAGTGTTTCAAGGTTACCTTGTTTGGAGCGTGAACCAATTGTTTCTTCCAGGCTTTACTGGGTGTCACTTCATTCTCAATCACTGGCTTGCTCCTTACGACTTCCTATGTTTTGGATTTACCTACTTTCGAAGGTTTCTGCAGAACAAATTCTAACGTCAACGCCGAAAAATCTTCCTTCAGGTCAGAAGATTCACCTACTTCCATCCTGGTTACTCTCACCCTAACCAGGCTTGGCCGGCGGGAGGAAACTCTCGATGATCGTACGTTGGCAAAAGAAGCAGGAACAAAACAAAGGTTGGTGGGAAGAGAAACTAGCCCAGAAAGGCTATTTTTATGGGAGGGTAAAAAGGTAAAAGGGCTAGTGACAGAGAAGGGCTGTTAAGTTAACGAGCTTTTAGCTAGATGGTCCTATCTTCAGAAGCACGCTTCCTCGTTAGGTTGATATCATCATCCCTTGGGGTCTTACAAGAACAATTTCAGTGTAGCAGCTTATAGTTTTCACATTATTTTTGTCGACATTTTATATAGAATACTGAATTCTTAGATAGGATTTAGGATCCTGTAGAAGTCCTCAGTTTTGCCTATGTATATGATGGAATTTTTGGTTTATTAAACTTCACTTTAGAATTCGAACTAGGTATGTGTCCATCTTACTAATTATGCAGCTAAAGCCCGTTGCTTCACATTGATGGTCTTCTTAAGCTCCTAATGTCAATTACTTTCCATTTCTTGGAGCTTAACATCGATGATATACTAACTACATTTCTTCAACTCAACATATGCCTTTTTCTTGTTAATGTTACCAAATAAACAAATGGTTTTGCGTGCAATATAACAAGGTTTAATGTGATCCACATTGATTTTGCCATCTATTACGTGGCGTGGTTGGTTACTTGGTTTGGTTGTCATTTTATTCTCTATTTTTTCAGTTACCAAAAAAAATCATTAAACACATGGCATAAAGTTAATAAATTCTATTGTGATGTGTTCAGCTTTTATTAATTTTATGTGTTCAATATGATATGTTTAGAAACTCAATTATATATTGTAATTATAGTCGTGATCAGTAATTGTTAATGTACTGTCTAATTGATTCATTTATATCTATATTATTAAATTCTTATAATATATGTTGGTTTATGTCCTCTAGTCAATCGTTTTGGTTGTAGTTTAGTGACAAAATTATTAATAAAGGCATTCTTTATCTCTATGTATTAATTACATTTGATGTTTTAATATTAAAGATAAAATCCTTGGAATAATTAATGTGTAATTGAAATTATGATGAGATCATAATTGTGATATTCAATTTATATTTACGTATTATTCCTAAATGTTCCTAGTTGTAGTTTCATCAGGACGGGATATTGTTAAAACGGTAAAATTAGCACACATTTTGTTTCTTTCTTATGAAGAAAGTAATTGACCTCTTAAATTAAAGTATGGAGATACTTAATATCAGGTCCCAAAATATAGCCTATTTGAAATAATACATGTTTATGAAAGTACATGTGTGATGGGAGTTAGAATTTTGCTATGATTAGAAATGACTTGAATTTTTGATCAAGTAAATCATAGTGAGTAAAATGGAATTAATTAATACCCTTAGAGGATTAAGGTAATTAAATGTATATTTGGACTAGGAAAAGTATCAAGTGCCAAATGAAGTTGGTACATGAAAATTAGTATGACTACACCTATACTTTAAATGACATTTGGCACCATTGGATGATTGATATG
>JANKOD010000006.1:24322497-24342501 GCA_026284645.1 Erythroxylum acuminatum
TGACCTTGTTTTGTTTTAAAACTGTTGAGTCCTAGTTGTGGGTAAATAGGCATGCCTAGAAGGGTTTGCAGCTGCTCTTGTTATTGACACCTCGGTGTCTCCTAATATCGAGACATATGTCTCTCCTGCCAATACCAATCATGGTATCTCCTGTATAAGTCCCGTTACCTGCTTCTGTAAATGGATTTAACAGTCATATGATTTTGTATTCTGATTTCTGTTAGATTTTGATATAAAAAAATTGTGTTCTGATTATGAAGGGTTTATACCCTCTTTTGAGAATCAGTTCTGTTTCTGTACAATCTGTCTAAAATCCAATATAACATGTATGAATTGTTCGTTCCGATAAGCTGTTGGTGCATGCTTTTGATATATCATGATTGTGTATAATTAGTTGTCAATCTATGCATAGATTAGTTATTACTCACTAAGCTATATGCTTAGCACGGTGGATTTGCCCTGTGTAGGTTCAGAGAGATAGACATAAGGACTGAGACGAGTCAACTGCAATGGTCAATAGAGTCTGAGTCTTGTTTTGTTAAAACTGTATTTTTGAAATTTGTTTTTGGCTTGTCTTTGATGTATATGACTTTGGATTTATTTGAGTTTTGTAATATCCTTAATTCAAGCTGGTTCCGGTTTGGAACAAGTTGTATTAAGCTTAGTGTATTATGATGTATGTTTGCTCTGAATTGTTTCTACTTTAAGCTTTTGAGAATGCATGATGAATGTTTCGTATGTTTTGGTTTTATCTCGATTCTGTATGCATGTATGTTATGTTGTCTGCGTGGCGTTCCGTATCCTTCTAGGGGGTATCAGGGCATCACACTTAAACTAATGCGTAGGTGATTATTAGAGAATAAATCATTGAACTGACCCGATTATGAGAATCTCAAATAGAATGTTACTTATGTGTCTATGGATTCTCATAACAATGGTTGCATAATTGATCCTTAGACTTGAGATTACTATCTTGTGTGAGAATTACTATATTTCGATACTACTTATAAACCGTCCTAAGATAATTCAGTCGGTAATAATTGGATGCAGTATTAACCATATGGAGATAGTTGAGTAAGTCAATAAAGGATTCGTCACTCTAAAATAATTAGAGAGAATATTTCACTGTTATTGATTAGTAGTGATTTATGGAATTATCTGACTAGAGTGAATTGACATTTGAAAATGTGTTTTCAAATTTCAATTATAAATCAATTACTAATTAGCAAGAATGAAAATAATTGGACTAAAAGAGTAGACACTATATTCATACTCTATCCAATTGAAAAATTAGATAACGAAAGGATTAAATTATACATCATAACCATGCATGAAAAGGTTAAGTTCAACCACTTTGACATTCATGATATTTGGGTGGTCTTGACATGTTACTAAACCTCAATCTTGATCTATGATTATAAATTGTTTAATTGAAGAATTAAAGATAAATTAAAAGGAGTTTTAATTTATCTAATTCTAATTAGAATTTATAATCATTGCCAATATATTAAGAAACTAATGGGTCACACATCAAAGAGCAATTTGTGAAAAAAAAATCAATTTAATTAAGTTGGATTTAATTATAAAGTTTGAGTAATTTTATGGATCAAATATAAGATATTTAATTTCATTAAAATTAAGTTAATTATAATTAGAATATGACTTTAATTATAAGTAAGGAATTTAATTTTAATAAAAATACAAAACCACCCTAATTATTTTTCTATTAATAAAAAGAAAAGATAAAGGCGCTAGCACTCTTACATTCTTCCTCTCAAAGTGTTGAGAAGTTGTTCTGTAGATTTTATCAGAAGTGGGACAAATGAACAACTTGTGGATGACAAATTGGGAAAATTTTCAAAGAATTTTTAACAGGAACACAAACAAAGTATGATTTCATATTATTCGTATTTTGTTTTACTTAAGTTAATCAATTATTGGAATTCACTAGGAATTTGTAAAAGGTTTTTGTTTTCCGTTGCGCTCGTGATTTGATCACAATTGGATTCCAACAATATACACTTTAAAAAATTGTACCACTTAAATTTGAAAGACTATATTATCAAAGTAAATGTTGAATCTTGGAATTACTTTTAACTGAATTTCTTACAATATCTATATTTCTTATATTCATCATAAGTTCCATTATTAGTTGTGTTGCCCAGCAATGGAATAGCATGGAAAATAAAATGAAGTAAAAAAAAAATCTGAAGACTCGTAACACAATATGAGTAAGTCAATTGTAAACTACCAAAACAAATACATGTTTTGACCATAAAATGTCCCAAAGATATCGGGACTGGTGCAACTTCCAACATATGTAATGTCCCCAAGTCTTGATTACATTTGCATGCACTCGAAAAGAAACAACATCCCCCGCCAAATTCGCCCTCTCTCTTCAAATCTTTAATCCTTTCTGTTTTACTCAGTCTTCCACATCCAGTAAATCCGCTCATATCAGACCAGTTCAGCCTCAACAAAATGTTCTATCTATTTCAGTTTCAACAAAAACAATAATCATCCCTCTCTCACTCTCTCTCTCATCTTTCACATTATTCTTCTTTATCAATTGTTTCTTATACAACAACAACACGTTTTCAACGAACTTTGATGCTACAAACATGACCCTAAAGGGTGGCACCCGCCAAGCTTGTGCTGCATGCAAGCATCAAAGAAGAAGGTGCACATCCGAGTGTGTTTTGGCACCTTATTTCCCAGCTGATCAAACTGAGATGTTCAGAAACGCTCATAAGCTATTTGGTGTAAGCAATATTGTTAAGATACTTAGAAATGTGGACAATTCTCAGAAAGCTGAGGCAATGACTTCCATTATTTGCCAAGCAAATATTCGTGATAGGTACCCTGTTCATGGATGCTTAGGCATGATCAATCATCTGAGGTACCAGATTTGGCAGGCTGAAGAAGAGCTTCGTGCAGTTCTTGCTCAACTTGAAATGTACAGGCAACTCCACCAACAGCAACATATTTCTTCCATTGCTGACGAAGTTCCATCGCAACTAGAACTAGGCATGGCTCCTCCTAGAAATGCCCTTCAACTCTTTAGCCACAATTCTCATCCATTGAACGCATTGACTGTGGCACGACAGCAATCCTATTCTAATAGCAGCTACGTAGGTTTCAGTTCTAGTTGCTTCGATTCCAAGGAAAATGCAGGGAATTCTTTGTCGGTTCAGCACCCATATGCTATTAACAGTGATCCCAATTTAATGGCAGTTCATCACTCTCATTTGGTAGCTTCACAGACACAAGCTATCCAACAAGAAGAAGTTCAAGATTATGACGAGTTACACCCATTCTTCGACACCATTGATGACAGGCAATCCTACATCGATTCCAAAGAAGCCTATGACTCGAGGTACGCATAGAATTGGTATCTTTACAATGTTTCTACACTGCCAAGGATATGGTGTAACATTAATATTTAATTACACTGCAGCTCTGCAGAATCACTGAGGGACACAACACAATCGGTGGAGCATGTTGCAGAGAACGAATTGAAAAATGCTGCTGCATGCTTCAGTCTTACCAGTGTCAATTGATGGGTCAGTAAAACAAGAAATGGAGAGAAAATGCCGTTTCTTCCATTCCAGGATAGAGAAATCGAATCCGAAGAACTATGACGAATCATGAGTGAGCTAGAGAGAAGTACATAAAGATTTCAGGGTCTTATTTTAAAATTCGTATCACAGAGAACAGTATTCCACAATTTTGAAGTCACATTTCCCATTTTCTTCCTCAGGGAAATATGATGTAAAGTAGATATTTGCTTAGTTTCCTCCTGTAATCAATTAACTGTTGACTTTTTTTTTTGGTGCTATTTTCATGGAATGGTATAATGTCAAGAAATTGCAGATATCATAAGATGGGTGTATAAAAGTGGATTTTAGTGAGAGCCAGTTATGCTCGCAGGACCAACAGCGTAGGGGAGTTCAAAGTCTGGTTCTCTATCTATATCCTGTTAAGGAAGAGTATTCTTAGCTCTAACCGGAGTCTAAAGTTTCAAAGTTCCTTGATGTGTCATTCGTCAAAAACGTATCAAATGGTAGATACCACAGCAAATGGCTATCCTTTCAGGATGAAACCTTGTTTTCCTGGATAGTAAGTCGTCTACGAAGAATAGAATGCAAAAGGAAAAGAAACGATTGAGAGTTGGCTCATCTGGTATGGGTGCTGATTGTGGACTTGGAATACGGCCACAAAGAATGGAAGGAAACAAATTGCATCTCTGACACGATCATTCCACGTCAAGAAAGTGATAGAATGGAAAAGAAGAAAATTTTGCAGAACCTGGGAAATAAACAAATTGCAGGTACCGAATATCACTATGATAAATCCATTATTGGCATAAACAAAAATACAAAAGACTGCATGACTGCCAAAATTTCTGAATAGTATCATGTACAATAAGGGAGGGGTTCAGGCCGCACTATCGGCCACAACAGAACCATTCTTAAATTCTGGGTTTAGTTTCGACCAATATGATCAACAGAAGCGATAAATATCAAAGTTCATCTTTGCCAATCATTGATATTCTTAATTCTGGGTTTACTTTCGGCCAATGCAATCAACAGAAGCTATAAATATCAAAGTTCATCTTCACCTATTATTGACATGTGATTAGTGGAACTTAGATAACCCTGGTGTTGTAGGAGCCGCAGAATGGACATTTGTGGTAATGCCAGTGGAAAGGAGCAGCCCCTTTCTTCTCGCAATCATTACATAGAATGGCCTGCAATTCCTTAAAAAAAATAATAAGCTAAACGAAAACTTAAAGCTCCGCTGCATGCTAAAACTAAATATGAGATCAACCTGAGTTTTCTCTGAATATTCATCTGGAATTTTCTCTTCAGCCAATAATGCGTCTAACATCTTGAAGTACACCTGAAACACACATTTAGGAAACTAAGGACTAAGCTAATGATTCTGATTTGCAGAGAATGGAGATTCAACTGCTTTGTAAAGTACATACAAGAGCATAGAAACCATCATCGATGGAATAAACAGAAATTCTAGGTATTGGGCAGTGGATGATTGCCTAGCCATCGGCTTGTCTTGAGAATTGTATTACGTTTCATCAAAGGACGAGGTTTTTATGTGTTTCTTCGGTGCTGAGCACATGTGTATTTCATAAACAAATGACTGCATTGGACAACTAACCTGCATGTCTCCAAGCGACTTGCTACAGATTGGGCAAGTATAGTTGGCATACGTGTAATCCTAGTAGCAGCAGTGAAAGCAACAGTAAATTTGGGAAACATACAAAAATTTAAAGAAGAAAGATGGAGATTCATCAGACCCAGGCACCTGAAAACATGTTGAATGCATAAAATGACCGCAAGGGAGAGCCTTTACTGGATTGGTGGATGTAAATATGTACTCATGGCAGATTGGGCAGTTGTCCTCCACACTTTTTTCTCTACATACATGTACTGAAAGGGACTTTGACATGCAGGCATTGCAATTCATGCAATGGAGGTAATCGATTCCCAATCCCTTCCCCACCCGGCAAAGATTACAGAAAGGGCAGTGATAAATTTCCCTGTTGAAATAGGCTGATGTTATGATGTTGAAGTGCAGAAAATTGGGAATAAACAGGTATGAAATTGAGTCCTAAAAATTGCAACTTTTATAAAGTAACTAATTGCAATAAGCTAACAATTTATCAGAAGTGATTAAAGTAAAAAGTGGAAGTGATTTTGATTGCAATTTGATATGGATAGAGATATTAAAGGCGCCACCTAGCATCATCAAACAATTTGCAGATCCTGCAGTAGTATCTTGCCATTGATAACTTATTGCAGGAAGCAGTTAAGCATGTCTGTCCAATTGGCTGAATAACCAAGCATCTCATGCACATCATCCTTCTGACAACTCTCCTGAACAAGTAGTAGAAGCAAAAGAAACAGAAAATGAAGGGATTTGGGTTAGGTAGTTATTAGAAAAATACTATAAATCTACAAACTACACGGATGAAAACTTATTCACAAATTCACACCTATCTACTGAATGATCAGCTATCTCATCATGGCAACGTATGCATGTATAAAGTTGGGTGCAACATTCCATGACAAGTTTGCAGTTCCTTTTGTAATGTTTGCAACCCAATGTTAGCTTTAGCGGGTCTCTATACGATGGACATTGACCTGGAATTCCTCCGGTATTACTTGAGACATATAGTTCTTCATGAGATATACGTTGACGAACAATCCAACGACTGAAAAGGTGTGCAGGCTACTGTTATTCCAGTGATAAACAGTACATACAAAAATGGTTAAGGATGCATTTAAAACGTGGTGACAGGTGTTAGTTCAAGAGAAGAAAATGTTTCCTATAGTTCAAAATATAGAAGATCTCAAATCATTATGGTTCTAAACTACATCCTCTGGTACGAACTTACAAGGTAATAACCAGTAAAACAAACATTGTCCATGAATTTGATGACAGGAAACTATCTTGATCGCACTCCTCCAAAAATCATGCTATTCTGTTATCTCCAGTAGAAGTATTAAGAACACAAAAATTTTGGAGACTAACCTCATCAGTAAGTTCTGCATTAGACGTGATTTTTTCTGACAATCAAGGGAATGGTCACGTGATACTCTCCTTATTGCAGCCTCGAGATTTTCTTGACTCAATGTCAAAAGGTGTTCATGCTGCCTGAACTTTGAAGTAGGTAGAGATGGCTGACCTGTTTTATTTATTTTATCTCTGACATCAGGCATCCTATTGCAATTCTTGTCAGAACCTTCCAATGGAAGTTTTCGATGTTCCAAAAATTCACTATTAATTTGATCTTCATGACAAACATCTTTCTTTTCGTCCAAATTGCTTTTTGTTAACATCTCTAGGTTTGTACCGAAGCAATCTTGCTGTGTAGCAATGATGCTTTCTTCACAATCTACATCTTCTTTGTCAAGGTCTTTAGAAAGATATTTTGAGACAATCTCAAGTGGGTCTGTTCTACAAGAAGGACTCAACTCCTCTGCAATACGAGGAATATCATAACCTTCCCACCATTCTCTTAGCCATTCATCAAACATGGTATTCTTTGTGATCTTACGCAAGATGGACATCATGGCTTGCCGCTCTCCTGGTGTTAAAAAGCCAACTAGCCAAGGTATCATATCTTGCAAAGTTTCTGCTCTAGCTCTTCCTAGCATGTGGCCTATAATCTTTTCTTGCTCCTGCATAGAGAAGTATTGTCTACAGACGGTCCAGATTTCAATTTCTTCACGATTGATGTGATCAAAGAGCAACTTGTGTATCGCTATGAATTTTCTATGGAGTTTTACACACAATTGACTGTGAATCATAATTCTCTGGTCCTGCATATTTGAATTGGCACCCAAAACAGGAATTTGCAGTTCAGACAAGTCATTCAAAATGAAAGAAATTTTACTCAGGAGTTTAACCTCAAGTTTGTGGTCAAGGGTGTAGGACAAGGTAAGGTTTCGGACTTCTTCTTTAGCTTCCAGAACTGGAAATACAATTTCATCCTCCATATCACTATGGAACTGATAACGAGATCGCAGGAGATTGAAATGCTTCTGGAACTCCATGAGCAGGCCACTGTTTTCAGCCAATTGTGTTGAACTAAGAACAAGCTCATTCAGATCTTTCTTGAGAGCCTTGTGGAAGAAAAAAATGATATCTATGGCCAGTGGTTCATTACTGGAAGAAGTTTCTGAAATCTCTTCACCAAATAATTTGGAAGTTGGCAGGGACGAGTTTATTGAGTTAGGGAAAAACAAATGGAGATTTATTTCACTAGTGTATGATGTGTCATGCGTCTTAGTTTTGTGGGAACCAGAAGATGAAGAAGCAGAGAGTAACTTCTTTCCGTTGTTAGCAGAGAAGAGTTTGGCTCTAGTAATGGTGGGTTTTTTACACGGTTGCCTGTTCAAGGGAGAGCATCCATTAGCTAGATTGATATGCTCAGGCAGAAAGGAAAATCGACTCTGAAACATATTCTGGAAGTAATCGCTAAAATCTTGAGCAGATATTTTCCCTGAATAACCCATGCGATACCACTCACGTAAGAGGGATAGAAAACTGTTGACTGAAAAATCTGCCTGGCTTATGATATGAAGAATAGACCTGGATTCATTCTCAGAGAGATTGGCTGCAAACCAAGTTGTTGCGCATTTTAACAGTCCTATTGGCATCATATGAAGGCTCATATAAACAATCTGCTGCTGCATTTCATGGCTGCAGTATTTGCTTATAAGGGGAAAAACCTGAAAAAAAGTGAAAGCTGATTACTAATTATAGACCGGGACCTTATTCAAGATTTTGGAAACTTGCATCCGCTCTAAGGTGAAAGTTAAAAGGTAAAAAGGAAAGTACCTCTGTTTCTTGAAAATGAAACTGTTCAGTAATTTCAATTGCAAAATACTGCAGTTCCTGGCAAAAGGTCTCAACAAAGCTGGGAAAAGGCGTACCATCTTGACCATCATGATGAAACAAAAGGTGTAAACTTTCTATACGTTTTTCAATGGATTGCACTTTGAATGAGGGTTTAACGTGGTCTTTTGCAAATTCAATTACCACAGGATAGAAAAACATCCTCAATGCATTCCTGTTACCAGAAAACAACCTGTCAGAAATATAGAAAATGCACAGAAAAATAACGGTAACAAGGATCAAGAAAGGGATAGCAGTGACACAGGAAAAGTAAAAGTGGATTTTATTAGAATTTGTGTTAATAAAGGACATGCTTCAGCAGCCATTAAATACCTGTAAAAGATAATGACATCAGCATGAAATTTTACCCTCGCAATTATTGAATTCATGTTCACAGAACTGGTCAAGTATCTAGATTGGTACATCACCTCCATGATTTCTTTCAAATCTTTCAAGATTGTGCAGTGCCAAAGGTGAAGATATCTAACCAAATTGCTTTGAACATTCCTTTCAATGCTGGGTATCTTCTTCCAATTCCAGATTTCTTTATGAGGCCACATAAAGAGGACCAGTTTCACTTCTTTTTGCAATTGCAAAGATCCATTAGGTTCTTGCTTTTTAATCTTGGTAAAACACTCAAAATTTGATTGATCATCTCTATAAAGCCAAGAAAGGACCACCTTCAAAAGAAAAGTTTGAAATGCTCAACAACCATGAAATTTATTAGAATTAAAAAAGGAGTTCAACCCACTACCTCTTGCAGTGACTTATCCTCAGGCACAATTTCTCGTATGCAATGTTCGACTTCCACTTGTTTTTCATGAGACAGGGTTCTCATAATCCATGGCAAAAGATCCTTTATAAATATTATAGGAACACTGCTAAAAAACTGCCACACAAGAGAAGCTTGCTCCTTGGGAGAGAAATGCTGCATAAGTAATCGAAAAACCTGCATCCAGTGCATTGATAATGTAATTATGTAGAAAAACTCCAATATTCAACTAAAGTATCTTTTCTTGAAACAATTAAGAAGCATTTAAGTAATCGGAAAGGGAGCCCCTTTCCTTTGGTCATGAAATTTACAATCACTGTTATCAACTTCCATCTTTCATCCTACTTATGAACCTTGGCTAAGTACCTAATGATATCATTTGGAAAGGTGTGTACCAGATGGATTCATGGAAACTTGAAGGCTACTATAAGTCCATATCAGATATCACTTCATGAATGAAGTTGACCAGAATCAACAAATAAAAAAAATCATTCAGAGAAAAGCTTATTGTTTTAGCTAAAACATTGAAAGAAATTGAGAAGTTTATTTAACTACTTTATCTTATGAGCATCAATAGGCAATTGATAACTGCCCTCTACTGGCTGTGGTGAGTTTTGTCAATCTCTCTTAGACTTTATTTAAAGAAGGTAAGTATCTTTTACTGGCTCTTATTCAAGTCTCTGTCCACATGCTGCGAGTAGCATCGAAATCTTTTAAGTATATCAGCTGAAAAATTATGCAACATCGCAAGTGGGTAGACCTACAATACTGCAGGAAATGGAATATTACTAATTTAAAGTGATTGTCCACATCGGAAGGAGGCTTCACTAAGTTTTCTTTTCACAACATAATATAAAATTGTTGTTCGACTAAGAGAGCCACATGGGGTGATTATCCATTAGTTTTCATAGCTTGATGAAAAATTTTCCATATGACAAAACGTCGATGTCCCAACTTGATGAAAATTTTTCTGTATGATAAAATGTTATGTCCTATGAACAATTTTAGAATTGAGAATCCAGAACATTTCATAGAGGAATATTTAAACAGAAATTGAATAGGAAGAGGAAAGCAGTAGTTTTTTATATAAGTTATTCACAAAAGAAAGAAAACACTACCTGCTCCTCTTCTTTCAGCATATGATGGAAAATGGAATACTGCATGGTGCTGATACACAATACGAGATCTTGAAATGGTTTAACACCATTTTCCTTTCCATCCATCAATACATCCAAGCAACGGGAAACAGCCTCAATAGCGTCATCTATGCTTCTATGTTCTAACATAAAAGTACACACGACATTTTCAGTATAAGCATTCAATTCTGAGAAGATGACCTGCAACAAGAAAACGCCTTCAGTCATCTAATCATATACTTCAACAGAAACCGAAAACTGAAGAGTAAGGCAGTAGAGATAAACTATGGAACTCAATAAATTGAAATCTGATTCCCAAAAATTACATCATGAAGCAAAATAACAAACTCCACTCTACTCAGATGCCTAAATATAGAACTTATACATGTTTCTTCATTCAAAATAAGTTCCAAAGGTAGATACCCACTACCTTAGTCCCTATAACTTTCTAGTTAGCACTACTCAGACTTGTCAATTAAGAGGCAATTCTTAATTGATTGCATAAATAAAACTTGTTCCATAGTAAGTACTAAAAATAATCTGTGCAAGTAATCTGGCTTACTTAAAGTTAACTTTAACGAATATGTATCAAGTCAACGCCTTTATATCGATAAGAATTAGCTAACATATATGCTATCAGTATCAAAACAAGAGACGAACAATCAGGAATAACCACAAAACACATATTAAATGGATCGTTTCGTAAACAACAAATGATGGTACAAAGCAAAAAGCAGAGCAAGAGCTTCACCGACCTCATCTTCCGCGGCACAGTGATACTTGTGAGCAAGTTTGATGAAATCGAACCTCCGGCGAAGCTCAACTACAAGCTCGCGGGAGGAGGATCCACTCTCCGACGCGGTAACCGCCAGCTGGAGGAAGTCTTTGAGCTCCACTCGAAGGGCTTGGTGGAAAAGAACGAGCAAGAGCACGGGAGCATCCTGGAGCGGGACGTCGGAGAAAGGAGCGGCATTATTAGCCGAAGAGTCGCCTCCGCAGCCGTCGTCGCCCATGCAAGGGAGGAGGGAGCAACATGAGAGGAGAAGAGAAGGCTTGGCATTGGTGGTGGAGCGACGGATATAACGGTATCTGTTGTCGTAAGATGTGTGCTTGTTTGGGAGTGCCTGCTTCGTCTATGAAGCTCCAGAAATAATTTAAAATTCGAAGTTCTTCTAATCAATTTTTTACAGAGCTTGACGAGGACGTCGTACCAAACGGCCAACGGTTTCTGTGCCTTTTTTTTTCCACGTTGACAATTCAGCCCCACGCGCCTGTGCATGTTTTGATAAGATAAATCAAACAATCAATCAAAAACTAAGAAAAATAAAGTAAGATAAAATCATTAATCCTTTCCTTTAACCTATCCTTCGTCCGGTTAACGAGTTCTTACCTGTTCTATTAAATTTTATCTATATATTTATACAGGATTCACATAAATATATGAACAAAATTAAATGATACAAAATTAAAACACTGTAATAGAAATAGGATTCTTCAACCCTTTAAACACACCTCTTGCTTTAGTTTAAGAAAAATAAAATAAGATACAATCATAAATCAATTATTGTTTCTTTAGACACAACCTTTACTTCGGTTTATCATATTCAAAAGGCTCAAATTATTAAAAAAATCTTTAAAATTATTTAGATAAGCCTTTTAAAAAAATTGCAATCGCCAAATAGCCAGTAGAACCAAAAGATCATCCAATTTCATCTTATACTAAGGCTAAAGAAAAACTTTATTCCATCAAAAGAAAATGAACTTGAAAGAGAACCCATGTTTATGGCCAGGCTCAGACTTAGATAAGGGCAAAAAGGACACTTACCTAAAGCCTACTCTCATAAAGAATAAAATAAGGCTTAGTCTTGATCTTCGTAAAAAACGAAATAAGGTAAAATAGGGTTTACTCTTAACCCTTATAAAGAGTAAAATGAGACAAAATAAGGTGTAGTTCACTTTTGACTCTCATAAAGAGTAAAATGAGACAAATCCTCTTAGCTTTTTTTACATATTTTTTTCTTTTTATTTCTAGTTGTTCTCTAAATCTTAATGTTAAGGATTAATGCAACTCATTAGAATCTTCAATTGTATCATAATGAGTGGCTTAAGGTAGTCTCTTTAATAATAAAACTATGGTTTTAAAAG
Organism: Erythroxylum acuminatum; assembly: GCA_026284645.1. NCBI lineage: Eukaryota > Viridiplantae > Streptophyta > Magnoliopsida > Malpighiales > Erythroxylaceae > Erythroxylum > Erythroxylum acuminatum. The sequence goes on from JANKOD010000006.1 coordinate 24,334,975, forward strand.
TTTACATATCTTTTAAAAGTTTACATATTTATATATTGTCGATTTACTATGACCTCTTTTTTTTTACTTTGCCCAAGACTTATAAAACGTTAGAAATTGTCCTCTTTATGGCTACTATACAACAAACACTTTTTCATTTGATCCCTATCCATATCTTAACTCGACTTGATAACTCTGTAACTTTAACACAGATCAGATGACTGATCTTTCATAGTTATCCCAAATCTCAATAGTCATTCCAAATTCTTTTCCACAACCAACAGGGAAAGAGTTTGAAGTGGAATCAAAGCTTTAATAGTTCGTTAGTTAATTTATAGATGTGAGGAATGTGGTGAATAATCTTAGAGACCTAAGATGGCAAAGACTTTTTCTTTAATGTAATAGAATTGAAGCGAAATTATTAAAGAGTGACAATTAAACTTACTTTTTAAAGTTAAACTTAACTCAATCTAAGATGACAAGTATCATGAAAACTTATATAAATATATATATATATATATATATTATAGAATTGGAGTAAATTATCAAAGACCTCATATAACAATTAAACTTAAATTTCAAAGTTTAACTTAATTTTTTGTGAATGTCAACTAATAAATTAGTTTATTTTCAAATGCTTGATATCACTTGTGTTTAGGTATTTCATTTACACTCTTACCATACAAGTATGTTGCTTAACTCAATTAAATGGGACAAATAAAAGAGATGTGACAAAGTCATTTTTTAATGATCTATTCATAAAAAGATATAATACATAAGATTTTAAGTAATTTCTTCCTCGAAATACTTTACAATAACATTGCTCAACAACTCTTTACCCGAAACTCGAACTTTCTCACATAACTCTCAACTTTCCAACGGATGATTAAATTTATAATGCTACTTACAAATAAACTATAAATGATGCTATTATATAGGCTTACAAGAGCTTAGAGATCAAGAAAACTAAAACTATTCACTTTCTCTACTAACTTACTAAGTTAGTGGAGAGTTACCACGTCTTCTACTAACTCCACCAAGTTAGTGGAGTGTTATCCACTTTAGACTACTAACTCCTCTTTTATACATGAGATAAGTGTTTGGAAGAAGTCAATCAGTTGCCACATTATCTTATTCACTTTCTCACTCCTTAAGTAGTGCTCTTACTATATTAGATAGTAATATTATTTTATTAAGCCACTAATTACATATTCTTGCTATATGTTGTCACATTATCGCATTTTAAAGACAAGTACCATGATGAGCTTTCAATTTTTTCATCATGAGTCATCTTTATACATGGTTCATCTAAGCACGTGTATAGTGTAGTCACATTGCTCTATGACTTAAGTTAGGAACAATCTAAGTCATCGTATAATAAGCATTGCACATTTATATATCTTTTGACATCCTCGTCGAACTTATAAGTCATCGTATAATAAGCATTGCACATTTATATATCTTTTGACATCCTCGTCGAACTTAAGTGTACCCTTGGACTTAGTACAACTTAGTTGTTCCATCATATTTAGTCTCACATCCAAATCTTTCCTTTTGTTGAAGATTTCTACTAGTCAATACAATTGTACACCAATGATCACCTACTCTCAAGCTTTTGTCAACAATTTCCATTTTTCCTCACCCACTCACAGGTTTTTGCCTTATTCCACCATTGACATGCCATTTATATGCCAACTCAAGTGCCAAGCATTGACCAATGGCGCGTTAACACTAAACTACAATTAAGACTAATAAATATAAATTAATTTATATAGTAATTGTAATTATCTTAAATTTAATGAAAATTTACCAAATCCTAAATTAGGGTCCTAATCTTAAATTCTATAAACAAAATAGATGTCTATACAAAATTCCTTGTTATCGATACCCCTTCACTTTATTGTCCATTACACCTCTTCATTGCCCTTCTTTTAACTCTTATCATCATTAAGTTGTCACTAACATCACATTTTGGCTTCAACATCCTCATCTTTAGAGGATTATGATTTTGGTGCATTATAAATAGGTTTGGATTTGGTGTTTGTATGCATTATAAATAGGATTGATTCGGTGTTTGTATTCTTATGTTAGTGATACTTTTCTCATAGTCTAATGGTAGTTTAGGCAACTCTTCTTGTGTATGGATCAAAGAAGATGAAGAAAAAGACAACCTTAAGGAAGAGATAGAAATTGAATCAAATTCTAAATCCTTTAATAATGATAAACTCAAAGATTAGTATAATGATAAGGAGGGATTGCAACTACATGATTTGAGCTTTTATGCACAAAATGCTTTAAATGTTTTGTATTGGAGTTGGAATAAACAGTAATAATAGCAGTTGTTTCATAAGTTTCAGTTTTATAGGTATTGTTTAAGATTTGATGGAGCTTCCTCAAACTCAAAAGGTCCTTTCATTGACTTGAACACCTTGGGGCTTTAAGGAAAAACAAGCGAGGTTGATGTTGTTTGGCATTACAGACTTAGGTGTTGTTTGTGAGGAACTTTGGATACCTTTTCTTAGTAAAGTCATAAGTTAAAGATAATGAGAATCTAACATTGGTCACTTAGAGGGGCAAAAGTGTACCATCAAAAAAGAGTTGATAGACAGAGAGTCTGACAACATAATTCTCTAATCGTCAGAACTCAGAGTCTATAAACGATGAATTTCAAATGGATGTATATTTCTTTAATAGAATTTAGAATTAGTAATTGTGATTTAAGGTTTTGTAATTTGTGAATTACGAATTTTAATTAAATTAGGATTATTTAAATTAATTTATGTTTATTAGTTGTGATTATAATTTATGTCACATTGTGCCATATAAGATAAGATAATGTGACCCATGTTATAAGTAGAAAATAATAAATTTGTGCCACGTTATAATTGTCCTGACATATAAAGGACAAATACTTAACTCCATTTGAATCGTTGTCCACTCAAGATTTGATTTAAATGTTTTTCAAATGTTATAGTTCATTTTGAATGCTCCAAAGGATTTAACATATATTTTGGTGAAAATTTTAAAATAAAAAATATAATTTTTGCTATAAGATCAACAATAGATATTTTCTTTACATAAGGATCAGGATAAAGGTCATTAAGAATAGTGATCATATCTAAAATCTTCTCATGAAATAATGGTAGGATATTATTGCATCTAATATTAGGGGTAGATCATGAAAACAGTTAAGTTATTTTGTCAATGAAAAAACTCACAAATATTTTCTTTAATATGTTTTACTCGGAGTCATCATGTCCCAACACTTAATCAGTTAGTTGTATATTTAAGACATGATTAATTATATTCATTTTTATCTTGTACATGTTTGTTTAATTTACTAAGATATAAGATAAAGTTCATAAGATAAATAAATTTGTAAATAAAATTATAAAGAGATCATAATTATAAGATTTATATTGCAGTTAAATATTATCCTTAAATTGTTCATAGTCATTGCTCTCTTAAAATTGAATATCAATAAAGTATAAAGACTGCTCTTCAAAAAAAAAAAGTATAAAGACTAACACACTTTGAGTTTCTTCTCTATGAAAAGCATAATCAATCTCATATAATAAAGTATGAGAATACTAAAATAAGCATGTAGATGCTTATTAGAGAATAAGTTTGCTAAATTGACCTGACATGAGACTTCTATGTGGAATATTACTTATATGTCTATGAAAATGCTCAATATGATGATTATATAAATGATCATTTGACTTGAAATGTTCAAAATATCTTATATAAAGATTATTGTATTTTGATACTATTTATGTCTTATCCTAGTCAAGGATAACACATTTGGTAGTCATTGGATATGAAATAAGCCATATGAAGGTAGTTAAACAATCAATTTAGGATTCATCACTTTAAAGTAATTAAAGAGAAAATTTTACTGTCTTGTTTAGTATTAATTTGAAAAACTATTAGCCAAAATGAAATGACAATTTTAAAATAAATTTTAAATATCATTAAAAGAACTAATTACTAATATTAGAAAACTAATGTGATTGTATTTAAACAACATAGACATTAATTCAATATTTTATGTCTAAACAAAAACTTGTATGATGAAAAGATTGAAGTATATAGAAAATCATGTACAAAAAGATTAGTCAAAACACTTTTAACATTCTTAATATTTGGATGATTATAATGTATTACTAGACATCAATATTGATTTATAAATAAATTATTTAATTAGAAAACTAAAGATAAATTAAGGATGATGAATTACATACAATTAGGAATTATAGTTTTTATTTATTGCCAATATAATTAAGAACCTAATAGTTCACACATAACATATGCTTTAAGAGAGAAAAACTAGTTTAATCAAGTTTAACTTGATTGTAAAATTTGAGATACTTTAATGTCAAATATAATATATTCATAAAAATAAGGACTAATTAAGTTTAGATGAATTTATAATTAATTATAATTAGATACCAATTAAGTTAAAATAAGCTCGAATGTCTTTTAATTTAAATTTAAATGTTTAATTAGATTAAATTCCTAAAAGATCAAATTCAATATAAATAACTATAGGCTCTAAAGGAACTGTCACTTCTTAGTTATTCATGTTTACAACAATTATAAAGTTCTCTCAATTAATTTGGGTGAATATTATTAAAGCTAGATACTTATACAAATAAAATGGCTACAATTAACTTGTTTGAGAAATTAATTTGAGAGGAGCTACATAAAAGAAAATTAAGTTTTATAATAAAGTTAGAATTTAAATTTATTCTTTATTATATTTATACATTAATCAAATTTTAAATTGATTTTAATATTTAAAAATTTATGAATTTTTTTCTTTTACTACGAGCGATATGAGATCCTATCCCAACATGAAAAAATTTGATGATTTCTCTTATAAATCTAGAACATTAAAAAAAAGGAGTTCGATTAACATCATAATATTATTAAAGAAAGTGTTACATAATTGACCATTAACATCAGTAATTAAATCCACTGTATAAATAAAGATAGTATAATTGTATGAACATAAGAATATAAGCAGAACAAGAAAAATAAAACTAATAGTGGCGATAATGAAGTAAGGCAACGAGAAGGTGACAAAAAGGAGAAGGTGATGTGGGGTAACTTGAGGCAATGAGAGGCAACGAAGGCAAAGGAGAAGGTGACAAAGAAGGTGAGTTTAGCAGTAATAATAAGCAATCTGGGGATTTTCAGCATAGATTTAACATGGGAGGGTAGCAATTATTTAGTACTAGATCTAAGTAAGAAGATTCAGAGGGAGAATTCTAAGTCACAAGCCTTATATGAGGAGGAATTTCCCTCAATTCAAAAATCCTTAGAATCAGGAAAATTGGGCTCAGCTTCTACTTTTTAGAGAAAGGAGGACTCTAGAGTTAGGGTTATTAAATCCTGGAGAAATATAGTTACTGAATCTCATAGCAATGCTAAACCGATGCATTTTTAGACAACTTTGGTAAATGGTGTAATCTCTCCACCTATGATGATGCTATAGGTGAGGGGTCTAGAATGGTCTTCAATGCTAGTCGGATATTTCTTTCCTGCAACTCTATTCATGGGTGATTGCCAAATGGGGAAAAAGAGTCTTGACAAAATCCTTCTTAATGGGGAGGACACCCCTGTGTTTGGATTCGCAAATGATGTAGATCTAATAGACATTCTTAAATAAGGCCCTATGTAGGGGTTCAACCAATGTTTGTTCAGAGGTAGAGGCCAAGAATTCAACTGGACAAGACAAAAGTTGAGGCTATTCCTATTTGCACAAAGCTATACAATTGCTATTAGAATACTAGATACTCTAAAGACTAAGCTTCATTGCTATTACAATTAGTAAGACTATTTGTTTTCACTTGTAAACTTCTAAAATGGAAAATTTTTATTATACGAAAATATGTGTAGAGGTCAACATTAAGGATGAGCTCCTAGAGGCTCTCTTAATTTTGAAACTAAATGAAAATGGTGAGTTAGTGAAAGCTAAAATTCAAGTCTCATATAGTTAGGAACCTAAGATAAAGGTAAGGTTTGGAAACTTACTGGGAAGTTGTTTGCTGATGTTTCTTATGATGAGTTAAAGTGAAGGAACAAGATGATCAATTAGTACAGGGAGCATAGAAAGGGTACAACACCCAAGATATTGTTGATCAAAGTTACTCTTAGAAAGGGTCTTTGAATGAAGAAAGAAAGTTGTTAAAGAGGAGAGAGAATATTAATCATTCTATGGGTCGGGAGGAGGTGGGAGATACAGAGGAGAAGTCACAGACTCAGAAGCAACTACATTCTAGCATAAAATGATCAGTTGAAATAGATAAATTTTCTCATATGGGGGAGGAGGAGGACTCAAAAAAGGAGGATGAATAATGAAACAGGGTTTGAATAGTAGTCAAGAAGATATCTTTATAGAAGTGGCTTCATCTTCTAGAACAAGATAAGGAAGAAAGGGGGGAAAGGGTAGGGTAAGAAGCTTATAGCCCCCTTAAGTAATTAGTATTATATCCTAGCTTTTTAGGAATGTCAGAGGGATAAATGTCTTTTTGAAAAATATGTTGTTAGAGAAGTATATTTGGAGAAGAATCTTGAATTTTTGGATCTGCTCGAGATAAAAATAAAGGAAAATAGATTATATGATGGTATGAATTTTTCGAGCAAAAATTAGAACATAAGTTCTAATCATTCACAACATTACAATGGCATAATTGTGTTTGCTTACAATTTTGAGAATTGGCATAATTGTGTTTGCTTACAATTTTAAGATTATGCAAACTACTACATTTAAAAGCATTGATCAATTCATCTATCTTTCATGTAGTTGGGAAGGGTTACCTACCTTTTATATATCAATGATTTAGACCTCTAATTATGAATTTTTAAGGAGGATGCTTTGGAAGGATCTAAAAACAATTTAGGCTACAATGGGAGGTATTGGTAGGAGATCTAAATATGTACTTAGTCCTAAAATAAGACAAAGATAACTAGGGTGAAAAGAAAAGGCATCGACAAGGAATTGAGTCAGGTTATTAATCAGTTAGGAATCTTGGACTTGAGATTTTAGTGAACTTATATACTTGGAAAAATAAGAAATAAGGAGGGATGCTTATAAGGAAGAAAATTGACAGCGTGTTAGTGAATAAGCATTGGACGAATCTATTCACATATTCGTATGTTTGGTTTGAAAACCTATTTTGTTCAGATTACTCAATGATTGAAATACAGACGTTAAAATCGTATATGAATTCAAAAGCCCATTTTAAGTTCATAAATTTTCTAACCAAAAAAGAGGTTTTTTATGATGCTAGTTAGAGAGGCCTGGAGAGTGAAACTTGAGGGTTGCTGACCGCGCGTCGTAATGGTAATCAAAATTAAAATAACTAGACTACTACTGTAGAGTGGTGAGTCTAGGTCGATCCCATAGAGAGTGTGTGTAAAGTTTATGAAATGAAATTAATCGGTGTTTAGGAAAAAAGGGGGATTTTGGATTTTTAAAGAAGAAAATAAAATAAAACTAACTAATAAAAACAAATTAAAGAAAACATGCAATAAAATGAT
>JANKOD010000006.1:24342601-24355190 GCA_026284645.1 Erythroxylum acuminatum
ATTTATTAAATAAAATTGATAAGGTACAAAATATTCGGTGTTTATATTTTGTTACATTTTATGACATATATCCCTTTTATAATTTGAGAAAAAATACATGTGTATAATTAAGAATATTAGGGTAAAAGATAAATCATGTTCATTAAATTAGATAGAGACTAACTTATAATGGTTTGAGAATAAATTGTGAAAGTTATGAATCTGTGGCTACCTAGGGTAAGCTATATTTGATGGGTTGATATGAGGAAGTTATGGCTAGGTACCTATCTATGGAGCAAGTATCGAGACATCCTGGGTCCTAGGGATACCATGTGCTGGTAGCTAAGTACCTGAGTGGTACTAAGGTATCCTAAGTCCCAAAGATATCTTGTATTGATGGTTAAGTACTAAGGTAACATATTAGATCGAGGGATTTAGGTATCATATGTTGATATTTATACATTTGATTGTCTTTCTACTTATTCAGTGATTATGATGAGTAGAGATGACCTGATATGAGGGAGTTGTGGCTAGGTACCTATCCATGGAGCAAGTATCGAGACATCCTGGGTCCTAGGGATACCCTGTGCTGGTAGTTAAGTACCTGAGTGGTACCAAGGTATCCTAAGTCCCAAAGATATCTTGTATTGATGGTTAAGTACTAAGGTAACATATTAGATTGAGGGATTGAGGTATCATATGTTGATATTTATAAATTTGATTGTCTTTCTACTTATTCAGTGATTATGATGAGTAGAGATGACCTGACAAACCATTAAATGTAAGTCTACTAGATTAAGCAAGGCTTAATTAATTCAGGTAGGACATAAATCTTAATAACAAATATAATATTGGCATTAGTAATTAATAATAATAACATTCTGGACATTTATTGAGTATTTGAGCAGGATGAATATTGTTTGTGTATTTTATTATTATATGTAAATTTTATCATTTGGTTATTTTCACCATATATTGAGTTATTTGATTTTAAGAATACAGTTAAGTTACCTTTATTGAGTAGGCAACTCACCTCTTACTGGTATTTTTTTTTAGATAAAGAGATTGCCGATAATCCTAGTGCATGTGATTTATAGTGTGGAGTCTAAGTAAGGTCAATAGATTAAATTGTGTACAATTGTTTTATCATATATACTTTTGAATGTTACAATTTGGGATAGTTATGCTTGTATAGATAATTTTTGTGACTAATGAACATCATTTTTTAGACTACTAAGATTTTTATTAATTATTTATGTAATTGTGGAGAAATTTGGCTCAATTGTGGTTTGGAATTTTGAAGCATCATATTTAGGTAGTATTAGAGCAAGTTTATGTTTTTGGACAAATTGAGTGAATTAAAAAACTAATAATATATTCTTATCTGATTTAGGATGGTTTCAAGAGACGATATTGTTGGCCCAAAGTTGATTAGGAAATCGGGTAATTTGATATGTTCTCTAGATGTTCCTGATCAGGGGAATTTCAGAGCAGATCGAGTAAGAGGAGAGATGTCATTATCACCTCAGATGATGTAGTTTTTTCAAATGATGTAGTAAGCACCTCCAACCCGTGGTGATTCTAGGCTGAACCGCAACTATGAGCGAATTTATAAGATAGATACAGTGGAGTTTTGAGGAACTATTGATTTTGAGGAGACCAAGGCATGGTGGGAGTAGACAAGGTTAGTTTTAGATCGTTTCGAGTGTACTTTAAAAAGGAGGTTGCAATTCATTACTTTATTATTCCATGACAATACACTAACTTGGTAGAAGTTAGTGAAGAGATCTTATGAGTTATGGGGCATGACTTGGCATGAGTTCCAAAGAGAGTTTAGAGACAATTAGAAGAAGATGAAGTTTATGATTTTGATTCAAACAGAAGAGATGTCTATGGTAGAGTATGAGGCTTACTTTATATTTTTGTTTAAGTATACATTGGAGGATGTGGCAAATTCAGAGGACAAATATTACCGATTTTAGCAGAGTTTGAGGACAGAGATTTGTTTAGGTCTGAGAGTTGTTACTTTTAATTTCAAGAAGTTATTGGAGAATGCACTTAGAGTAAAGGATGTGATATAGCAGGGTAGAAGGAGAAGAGAGTTAAAGAGGCAACCAGAAAGTCATTATGGAGAGGAGAGTTGATCCATTAAAAGGAGAGCTAGTCATTTACAATCTACGAGTGCAAAGGGATCTAGGAGAGTCAGTGTTACATCAAGCAGTAATAGTAGTTTTTACTGTTTTGGTGGAGATCGAGGAGCTGTTAGGGATTTAGGATAGTATAACACTACTAGTGCACCATCGATTGGATCAAATAAAGGGGATAGTTAGAGGTTCAGAGAACCTTTTAGTTAAGGAGCTAGAGGGTTACAGAGTTGTGCTACCTATAATAGGGTTCATAAAGGACCATGTTGGGGACCCTCTGAGATTAGTTAAACATATTATATCTATAGAGAAGGGGCATTTACAGAGGAGTTGTCCTATAGTAAGGAGAAGTTTGGGAGTAAGGGCAGAGCAGACAGTACGTGGTCAAAGTGGTGCTTTTGGTTCAGTTAGAGGTTCGGGTATATTTGGTAGTAGAGATAGTGGTAGAGGAGTTGGATGTAGGCCGACAATGGTTACAAGTACTAATAGGACATCCTCAACATAGGGGCTAATAGTGGGTACAGGTACTAGTGGGACATCCTCATCACAGGGTCAGATTCAGCAAGGATATACCATATGACGAGGGAGGAGGCATCCACAACCATCAATGTCATTTCAGATATGGTTTCATTATTTGATATTAAGGCTTTTGTGTTAGTAAACCCAGGATATACAAATTCCTACATATCTTTAGAGTTTTCCTTTATATTTTTAGGGGAGGTTAGTCCATTAGGATAGGACCTGAGAGTTTTGTTGTCAGTGGGTGACTGTGTGTTGGTGAATAGTGTGAGGAGGGGAATGCCAATGAGGATTGGTGAGTGGAGCTACTAGTTGACTTGATACTAATGGATTAAGTGAGTTTGATGTGATTCTTATGATGGATTGGTTGGCACAACATCGGGCTATAGTGGATTATTATGCATAAGAGGTGATTATAGAGTATTCAGGTAAACTGAAGGTGATGCTTGTGGGGGATCATATAGTCATTCCAGCATATATAATCTCAGCTAAAACTGTTAGATAGTTGATATTAGATAGACGTAAGGCATATCTAGCTTACATTATAAATATGGGGAGATGAGTCCTAGGTTAGAGGATACTCCTATGCAGAGGGAATTTTTAGAGGTATTCTTATATAACTTAAACGAGAGATAGATTCCACCATTGAGACTATACCTGGAATTGCACCAATTTCTATTGCACCTTACAGGATGGATACTGTTGAAGAGTTGAAAAAGAAATTAAAGGAGTTGTCTGATAAAAATGCTTTATCAGATCAAGTATATCACCTTAGGGAGCTCCAATGTTGTTTTTGAAGAAAAAGGATGGTAGTTTAAGACTTAATGCTGACTATCGATAGTTAAATAGGATAGCAGTGAAGAACAAGTACTTATTACTAAAGAGAGATGATCTTTTGGATTAGTTGAAGGGATTTGTTATATTTTCCAATATTGATTTGAGATCAGGATACTGACAGTCGAGAATAGTTGATTCAGGTATTCCAAAAATAACTTTTTGTATTCAATATAGCCACTATGAGTTCTTAGTGATACCTTTTGAGTTGACTAATGCACCGATTGTATTCATGGCATTGATGAACATGATTTTCAAAAAGTATTTGGATCGACTGATGATATATTGGTATATTTGGGGAATGAAGAGGAGCATAAGAAACATTTGAGGATTGTGTTACATATTTTGAAGAAGAGACAGTTGTATGCCAAGTTACATAAGTGCGATTTCTAAATGGAGCGAGTAGTTTTTGTGGGACATATGGTGTCTAGAGAAGGAATGAGCCTTGATTTTGTTAAGATAAAATAAATTATAAAGTGGGAGCTATCTAGAAATACGTCAAAAGGTAAGGAGTTTTTTGGGACTTGCTAGGTATTATCAGAGATTTGTAGAGGTATTTTCGATGATAGCTAGCTCGTTGACTAAGTTATTGAAGACATGATTTAGTTTCAGTATACTGAACAGTGTCGAGAGAGTTTTAAGGAGCTTAAACAAAAATTGACTTCTAGCCTAATTTTGGTGCTACCATTGAGGGGTGGAGGTTTTAAGGTATATACTGATGCTTTAAAGGTAGGTTTAAGCTATGTATTGATGCAATATAAGAAAGTGGTTGCTTATGCTTCTCATCAATTGAGATGGCATTAATTGAACTATCCCACTCATGATCTAGAGTTAACGATGATTATGCATGCTCTTAGGATACAGAGACATTATTTGTATAGGAAGACATTCTAAATCCTTATATATTACAAAAGCCTCAATTATATCTTGACTCAGAGGGAGCTGAACTTGTGGCAGAGAAGATGGATCAAGCTATTAAATGATTATAATTGTACTATTAATTACCATTTAGGGAAGGCTAATGTAGTACCAGATGCTTCGAGTAGGAAAAGCGTAAGCTTAATGGCTAGTTTGATCAGATATAATATGTAATTATTATTGGAGTTGAGGGCACTAGTTGTGAGATTAGAAATTGATTATATGAGTGTTTATTGTTGACATTACAGGTTCAATTGGATTTGGAAGATAGGATCAAAGAGGAACATGCTCGAGATTCTTATCTATTGCAAAAGAGAGATATTGCAACATAATAGGGAGGCTAACTTTTCAGTGAGAGCAGATAAAGTGTTGGTGGTTGGGAGATGGGTTTGTCTATTAGATATAGATGGAATACAAGAGGAGATTATAAGGGAAGCTCATGGTGCACTATATGATATGCATCCTGGAACTACAAAAATGTATCAGAACTTAAGACCTTATTACTAATGGTCGACGATGAAGAGAGATGTGGCGACATTTGTATAGATGTGTTTGATATGTCAGTAGGTCAAGGCAAAGCATCAGGAGTTGATAAGTTAGCTAAGACACTTAGCCATTCCATCATAGAAATGGGAGAAGATTACGATAGATTTTGTTGTAGCATTACCGAGTACCTGACGTAGACATAATTCAATTTAGGTGCTTATAGATAGGTTGACAAAATTAGCTAAGTTCTTACCTGTACAGTAGATAGACTTGTTGGACAAGCTTGTTAAGCTATACGTCGATGATATTATAAGGTTACACAGGGTTCCATTATTCATCGTATCTAATTGAGATCCACATTTTACTTCCTAGTTCTGGATGAGTTTATAGATAGCTTAGGGGAGTAGGTTAAATTTGAGTATTGTATTTTACCCTCAGTCGGATAGACACTCGGAGCATATGATTCAGACATTTGAGGTATGATGAAAGCTTGCATGCTGAATTTTGAGGGTGATTGGGATAGATATATACCTTTAATAGAGTTTGCATATAATAACAGTTATCACTCTAGCATCATTATGGCATCATTTGAGGCATTTTATCGTAGGCGATGTAGAGATTCAATATGTTGGGATATACAGGTGCTAGATTGTTGGAATTGGTTCAAGAGATGGTGGAGAAAATAGGGTGGTAAGGTGATGCCTGAAGGCAACTCGGAGCCAATGGAGATCTTAGATAGACATAATAGGAAATTAAGCAGGTGGGAGATTTCAATTATACGGATTTTATGGAGTCATCATCGTTTTTTGAGAGAGGTTGTTTGAAAAGTAGAGGATGAAGTTTGATGTTAATATCCTCCATTGTTTGGATTCTCATGTACATAATTTAATTTTGAAGATGAAATTCTTTTAAGGGGGAGAATTGTAAAGCCAATAAACTTTACTCTTTAATAATGACCTAAACTAGCCTTTAAAAAAAAGAGGAGAAAAATATACATAAGACAACATGTATGTTTGCAAAAACTATTGAAAAACAACTCCATTGTCTTTCATCTCCATAATTCCAAGGGGTAAGAGTACAAAAATTACATCATTCTCCTACATATGAAGCTTTTCTCATGTATTTCCTTATTTTGTTTGTTTTCATAGTATATTAGAAAGGAAATTATGGAGATTAATAACCCAAAACTCTAATGGAAAGGTACAGAAACTTCATATAGGTGATATAGAAATTTCTTAGCTAAACTCTATCTCTTTTATTAGTGATTTTCATTCATCCTAAACTAGTTTCTAGTTAAAATTATGTTGTGATTGTTTGTGATAACAATTTTTATGAAATTGAAAAAAAAGAGAGAATAAGTGGCTGAAAAATGAGAAAATGAGGTGGATGATGAGGTAGAGAAGAAGAAGATAATTTTCAAAAAAAAAAAGAAAAAGAATGAAATAGGGTATTTTAGGAAATTTTAAGATTAATTAATCGGCAAAATAAGAAATATGAATAGTTAAGGGTAAAATTAGAATTTAATACCTAGAAGGATATTTTTGTAATAATAAAAGAATGTAAAGATAAAATTGAAATTTTAATAATTAAGGGCATTTTAGTAATTATGGTTATAAGATAAAGTAAGGATATTGATAATAATTAAAAATAAAGTGGTAAAAGGGTAAAATTTTGGATCATTAAGTGTAATTGAGTTTAAAAAATTTTCTTAAATAAATTCTAATAGAATTTTGTAAATGTCTAGGTTTGGAGGACAGATTAGAGAGTAAATTGGACTAATCAAAATCGTATGAGTCTGGAGATCATGTAAAGATAACCTTCAACTATACCATTATATTTGTGTACAATTTATAAAATTATGAATTTTGCTATTAATAAATTATTTTATGGTGAAACATATTTTGAATTAGTAATTAAATAAATTAATAATTAATAATTAAATATGTGAAAATTTAAAATATATGAATTTTTAAGAATTTATTTATTAAATAAATAATTGACTAGGTATAAAATTTTCAGTGATTATATTTGTTACATGTTATAATGTGTATTGCCTAATAATTTAAGAGAAAAATGTGTTAATTAAAATTTCCAGTTGTGTATATGTATAATTAAGAATATTAGGGCAAAAGATAAATCATGTTCACTAAATTAGATAGAGACTGGCTTATAATAGTTTGAGAATAGACTATTAAAGTTATGAATATGTGGTTATCTAGGATAGGCTATATTCGATGGCTATAAATTGATAAGTTGTTGAAATATGAGCGAGTTATGGCTAGGTACTTGTTCGCGGAGCAGGTACTGAGACATCTGGGGTCTTAGGAATGCCCTGTGTCAATAACTAGATATTGGAGTAGTATCAGGGTATTTTAAGTCTTGGGATATCTTGTGTCGATGATTAAATACCATAGTTGTACCAAGGTACCAGACTAGAGTAAAGGAGTGAGTTATCTAATGCCAATATTTGCACAACTGATTACATTTTCACTTGTGAGTGATTATAATGAGTAGAGATTAGTTAGCAAACCATTGAATGTAAGCTTACTAGGTTAAACAGACCTAATTAATTCAGTTAATAAAGAGGTTAAATATAAATAGTGATAATAGAAATAATATTAGTATTAATAATCATTAATAATAAGATTTTGGACATTTATTGAGTGATTGGTCATGTTGAGTGTTGCATGTGTATTTTGGTATTATATGTATATTTAATCATTTGACTATGTTCATTATATGTTAAGTCATTTGATTTTAAGGATACGGTCATGTTAACCTTACTAAATAAGCATCTCACCTCTTGCCACAATTTTTTGGGAGACAAAGGGCATGCTGATAATCCTAGTACACGTGATTGATAATGTGGAGCATAGGTTGGGCCAGCAGATTAAATTAAGTACAATTGTTTTATTGTATATACTTTTGAATGTAACTGTTTGGGATAGTTATACTTGTACATATAATTTTTGTGATTGATGAATATCATTTTTTTATTAATCATATTTTTGGCTATTGATGATGTAAATGTGGAGAAATTTGGTTAAATTATAGTCTAAGAATTTTGGAGCGTCACACAAGAACATGAACACAAAATGATATAGATCATCATACTTGTAAAAAATAAATAATTTTATGTGATAAGATTCTAAGGTTTTGATCATCACAAAAAAGTTATATATGATTGCAAATTTTAAAGAAAATAAAATAAGAGTTATTCCAAAAATTGAAGAAAATTCTTGAAAAAAATTTATTAGTCAATGATAATTTTGAGTTTTTATTACAATTCATAAGATAGTCTTTTATAGGCATATAATTTTATGAACATAAAATAATAATCTTGATAGTATCTAATTAGGAAGAAAAACTTTGGAAAGTAAGTTAATCCCTATCTAGATATGAAATTTTGAAGTTCAAAAACTAGCAAAATTACAAGTTCAACATCGGTTCAGTTTCTAAAGTTAACACTAATTTTTGTTCTAAAACTCTATGTGCGATACATAAATGTGTCTGGCTCCATCTCACTTTATGTCTAATATCGTTTTAATTTTGAATTTTCTTCTGGACATAAATATAGCCAACATAAAATTAACATGATACCGTGTTCTAGAACACAGGTTGAACATGACACCATATAGGTGTCGTATTGTCTAATTCTCTAATGTACTCTAACATTCTTTAATTTTAGTAACTTTTGACACTTGACTTGAATTAGTTGTAATATGTCTAAGTCCATTTTCATGTCTCCCTAGTTTAGAGGCTTGCATAACTTAAGCAATATGGTACCATGTGGTGTAATTATATAATGTTCTCCAAAATTATTCAATTTTTAATAACTTTTGATGCTTGATTTAAACTATTTGTCATATGTCTAAGCCTATCTTCATGTCTCCCTAGTTTAGAAGCTTGTATAATTTATGTAGATGTTTTATTCCCATTATTTATCCTCTCCTTAAAAGGATTTGTCCTTATATTAATATCTTCATATGCTTGCTTTAGTGATAAAGAATTAAGGGTGATTGTTTTTCTATTCATGGTAAGGGAATAAAGATTTTGCACCTATAATATATAGCTCTCTTATTAAATTATAAAATACACCCTAAAAGAATGCAACTCACTTGCATCAACACCATATCATATTGAACCACTTCTTTATATCTTCTAGTGGATAAAGAAACCAACACTTTTTTGGTGACCCTAACCTTGTCACTTTCATTTAATCATTGTAAGGTGTATGGTTTAGGGTGTTATGTAATTGGTAGCTTCTCCTTTTATTTCCATACTAGTTACATTAGTATAACTATCTCCATATATGATCATACTACAAATCCTATCTTTGATGGAACATCTTGCTTATAAAAGATTATATGTGTATTCATTCACTTCATCCTCTCCCATATATACTCAATACGCTTCTACTGATCAACACTCTTCCTTCTTTGGACCTTTTAATGCACTCATCATCACTAACATCTTCAAAGCTAGGTGCACCATCATCTACCTCCTCTTCACTCTTGAACACATATTCTTCATTCTCCCTCATCATCATCAATCTTTTACTAAGACATTGCGAAGTTATATGTCCTCTCTTTAAGCACTTGAAATATATAAGATCTTGATTGTTAGTTTTTGAAATATAATCAATCTTAGTTTTCTCCACACATGGTACTTACACTTTCAGTTTGGTTACTTCATATCTTGGCTTTGGACCTTTGTCTTTCTCTATACTCTATAGTTTGCTTCATGATAAATAACTTGCACTAGAAATAATAAAATAGTTAATAGTTTTTTCTAGTTGTCCTTCTACCTTTATAAATATATTCATCATCTCCTCCAACTCTAAATAACCATGTAATTCAACAATATTATCAATTTTTAGATTGTTTATAAATAAATCGGGTCACTGTTGCTTCTTGATCTTCCTCCACATTCGCTCTAACTATGGCAACCTCCATGCCTTTTTGGTACTTCTCCACATTCTTGCAATCTTGAGTCAAATTTTACATCCTTTAATATAGATTTATATAGTTGGAACTTGGCAAAAAAATACTTCCTTATCACTTCTTCTTCTAAGTCCTATTACGTGGTTATCGCTTTCTTTTCCTTGTTAGAATTCCACCAATTCACAACATAATCACTAATTATAGCTGTTAATTAACTTTTTCCTCTTATAACAATCAAAAAACAACTTCATTCACTTTTTCATTCTAAATAGGCATCAAACATTATCATTCTTTTAAAATGTGGTATCGTCATCTTAATGCTTCTCACATTATTATTCACCCTTTCCTTATACCCTCTGTCATAGTGTAAATCAGATCTGGCCCCTCCTTGTCTTCCTATTCTACCTTCTTTTCTCCCTCTTTCTAGTCTAGTAGTTAACAACACTGTCAACATCGTTATACACCTTAAAATCATCTATCCTAACAAGTATAGGTGAATTATGATATAGGCCTACTATGACAAATTCATGTTCCTCCAATCTATCCTTAACTTCACCGAATTGTCAAATAACTTGCTCATATTGGCCTTATATGACATTCATGATGGAATCTTTGTTAATCCTCACTCTTTCCTCCTCGCTTACTTATCCTTAGATGAATTTCTGTTTTGAGTTTAATTCATAATGTAATTTCAAAAAAATTTAGTAGCAAAAGTACTCTTTTATGTATTTTTCTTAAAGTTTACTATACTCCCAACCTAAACTGTTGACCAAAGATTATTTACAAAGTAGATAATCTAAATCAAGAAAACTACTTTAGATCTTCCTCCTTTGTCAAATAACTCCCAAAGAAGTAAATTAGACCAAAACAATTAAAACAAATACATCTAACTAGAGGAAAAAGAAAAGATAACCCAAATAGGAAAGTTGAGTTCTAATTGAACTCGATTAGAATAAATAGAGAAGAAGAGTAATTCAACAAGAATGAACCAAATTAGCTAAAAAAAGCAAGACAATACAACAATAAGATATTTATGATATGAGAATACCTTGTTTTTATTATAGTAGATATAATCATCTTTACTTTTGAAGGATAACATAATGTCAGCCCTTTACATATTCTTTAGATGAGACTTTTGAGGGTTTTTCTTCATAAAATTATGTTAAAAATTTCTTTTCTTTTCTTTTCTTTTTTAATTAATTTGAAAATTCAAGAAGTCAGGGATAAGACACTTAAGAACAATTTATTCTTAAAAAAATCTTAAGTACAATAAAAACACAAAAGAAAATTGTATATATAGTGAAAGACATAAGAATATTGAAATGTAACAATAGAATTTCAAGAACGAACCTAAATATAGAAGATGGCTCTGATACCAAATTTTGATATGACCCCCTAATCAATTAGACTAATGATGTTCAATGTTAATAGATACATGATCAAAAATTGTTCTATCAAGATAAGTTTGATTCAAGAACAGGAACAAAAAAGATTGAGAGCGATAAGATTATATAGTTTTTATCACCACTAGCAAGCTAAACATGATTGCAATTTTTTAGAAAATCAAAACAAAAGTTATTCTAAAAGATTGAAGAAAAGCTTTCCAAAGTTTTAATTGATTAATGTTAATGATAAGTTGTCTATTACAATCTATAAGGTAGCCTTATATAGGCATATAATTCTAGTAATATATAAATCGTAAGAACTAAACTTATAAAGGAAAGTAATAACTTTGACATTATCTAATTAGGAAACAAATAAGTTATAAAAGATAAGTCAATCCTTATCTATATAAAAGTTTAAATTTAAAAGCTCATAAAGTCACGAGTCTGACACATGTCCAACTTCCAAAGTTTGGGCCATTTTTATAGTAGAACTCTAAACAGTAACAACAACGTCCCAATAGAAATCTCAATGAGATGTAGGTTTGGGGAGGTCCAAAAGTAATGCAGCCTTACCTTTAACTAGTAGAGAGGCTATTTCTGACAGTTCCATAAGAAAAAAAGGTTTTAAAAAACGAATGGAAGAAAGTAATAACCAAATACATAAAAAAATTGCATAAATAAAAATTAAAATCAAAAATTAAAAATAAAGATAAATATAACGTAATTAAACAAATAAAAAGACAAGAAATAAAATAAATAAGTAAATAAAAAACAAGCAATTGGAAAAGAAAAAATAAATAGAATAACTAAAGAAGCAAGTGATACAAACAAAAGTATGTAGTCTAAAAAAGATATAAAAATCAAAGGAAAATGTTTAAAAGGCCTATGAGAAGAGAAAGACTTTTTTTTATATAGGGTCCTATATCCCTATCCTAGTTTGCCAGAGTTTTCTATTGAGGACCAAATCTTTGGTAAGCTCTATTAGGGTCATATCTGTTGGATCGCGTACGGTCCGAGTATTCACAATACGTTGCAGAAAAGACCATACAAGAACGTGACGTATAATCGAAAACACCAAGGATTCACAAAAATACCTTATTGTCGTGAATGGGTTGATTCTTTTCGGATTCCAAGACACTGCAAAACGTGAATGCCCTCTACTGGTATCCACAAGAGTATGCACGATTCGAGCTACGGTTGTGGTGTGCTAGCACGTCCAGAAACTCTTTCCGAACACCACACGATCTTCCCTCGAATGGTGGCTAGGGTTTCGTGAAAACCTGTTGTGTTCTTCTAATGAGACTTAAGCTTCTCTATTTATAGAGAAACCCTAATCCCATTGAAGCCCAATAAGTTTCGGCCCATTATATCTCATATAATT
>JANKOD010000006.1:24370736-24383989 GCA_026284645.1 Erythroxylum acuminatum
CAACTTCTTTTCTAATTCTTGTATGGTGTTTTTCATGCAAAGATTCTCTTCCTTCAATCTTTCATTCTTTTTATGCTTTTTCACCCATTTTTCATACAAAGCCTTGTAATCCTTATAAATATTTCCATTTTTATCATCAAGGCCACTTCTGTCACTGTCGTAGTCTGATATTGAATCCCAAGATGAACTGATTTTGAAATTTTCAAGTTTTCTCCCTTTTCTGCCTTCAGTTACTTCCTTCTCAATTATTGTTAAGCAAGTAACAGGACTTTTGCTATATAATGCAACTGACGTAACATTATTCGCTATTTATTCTTCACTACCGAAATCACTTTCAGAATCATTTTCACTCCAGGTAGTTGTGAGGGACTTTCCTTTTTGTTTCTTTAATGTATTGGCACATTCGGATTGAATATGTTCGAACCCCTGACATTCATAACACTAAATTCTTCTTGCCTTCTATTCTCCTTTTTGTGTCTTGACTTGTTATCTTAGGTTGTTACTTGATGAACCTCCACCATATTGTCTAAAGTCGGGTCTGTCCTTTTTCATTCTTTTAAGCCATTTACCTAAATTTCGAGTGAGTAAAATCATGTCTTCATTTTCATCTGATTCATCTTCCGCATTATTCACATTTTGTCCAGTTTCCACCTGTAGTGCCAATCCCTTGCTTCTTTCTAGTTTAACCCTTAAAAGATTCATTTCAAAGTTTGTGAGAATCCCAATAACTTTTTCCAATGATAGATTATCAATGTCGTGAACCTCCTCTATTGCTGTAATTTTTGGAATAAATCTTGGTAGTAGCGATTTCAGCGTTTTCTTGACTGATTTCACATTTGAGTACTTCTTTCCCAATTGATGAGCTTGATTTGCAATATTTTTCATGAAAGTTTCCAATAGTCTCATGCTCATCCATCTTCAGCTTTTCAAACTGCACAGCTAACATTTGTAGTTTCGATGCTATCACAGACTTTGATCCTTCATGAATGGTTTGCAAGGCATCCCACGCTTCTTTTGTCGTTTCACATGCTGAAATTATTGAGAAGCGTCCTTCATCAACAACACTGAATATCGCATGTATTGCTTATGAATTTCCCAGTGCACTTTCTGCGTCCACTCTTGTCCATTTAGATGGATCTTTCTAAACTACCTCTTCTTTATCATCAATGATCATTGGATGCATCCAACCATGTACTACTGAATGCCAAGCTCTCATGCTCTGAGCTTGAATAAAGAATTTCATCAGGGATTTCCATGATGGATAATTTGATCCATCCAACAGTGGTGGTTTGGTGATTGATGCACCCTCTCTCGTAGCCATGTCTGCGAATCTAGGATCTGCACCAACTTGGTACCAAGTTCTGAATCGATGACCTTGCTCTGATACCAATTGAAAATCTAAAAGGGAATTAATTCACAAAATTTCCAAATTTTCTTTTCGCAAACAGAATGAAACTACGTAAAAGCGAAATAATAAAGACACCAAAATTTGGTAACGCAGTTCGGCATGCTCTGCCTACGTTTACAGGGCCCTTACCTAGATTAATCACTTTCATAGTAGTTTAATAAAATTACATAAGATCGAACTACTACAACACCACTCAATCTTTGTAACTATCTCACAACCTGACTACCTGTGAAAGATTTTCACGCCCAATAACACGACCAACTTGTGTTAACCTCGTCAGATGATTTTTCTAAATATTTTCACTCAAAGCAATAATAAATAGAAATAGAGAAAGAAAACTTCCCAAATTGGCAAGCTCTCCAGAAATAGATCTAATGTTGTTCAACAATATAAACCAAGTTGCCGCACCCACACCACACACATTCTTCAGCAATTATTTTGATATGTCCCACAAATAGTAATCTCCTTCAATAACACATAACATCAGCATATTCTATTAGCATATATGGACTGCTTCTCATTTATTGACCGTGAAACTAAGTATAACCCAACTTTCATGCACAGCCAGCAAAAAACTTGAAGAACGACAGTCATGCACACATCCACACACCAGATTATCTTCCACTTACGTGCTCACCTAGACTTCATCCACCACAAGAAGATATTCACGTATCTTGATAAATTTTCAAAGAATCCACTGAAGATAGGATGCATATTTTTGATAGACTTCTTCAGTGATAAGGATATGTAGCAACACACTCCTTTTGAATTTCTACCATAGATGCAATCTTCAATGCATATAATAATTCCAATTATCTTATATGTCCAATTTAAAATGCCAAAACTAAATAAGATATATATAAAATATATCCTAACAGGTGCCATTATATCTTTCAAATTATATGATTCTGTACAAATAAAGCACACTAACAACATCCTTTGAAGATAAAGAATGAAAGTGAAAATATTAACTCAGAACACATACAAAATATTATTTGTTAAAATAAGTACATCAATAGTTATTTCTACACGATAAGAGGACAATAATTTAGGATAAAGAAAACTCTAAAACTCCATTGTAATAATAAAGAAAGTTGTGATAAAAAAACCCAATCTTTAAGCTTTACTAACACTTCCAGCATTGACTCAAATCAATTTAGAAAAAAAAAACAATCTCCATACCATACAAAGCTAGTTGAATATGAATAGTGAAAATATTCTCTAATTTTTTGAAGTGTTCAAATTCACTTTCATCTTCATAGGAACTGCTCACGGGGACGCGATAAAGCCTTTTTATAGTTTTCTCAAAACATAAATTTTCTTAACGGGTCAGAGAATCCTTATGCTTACAAATGATATGAGCAACATCTCAAGCATTGAACACCATTCGAACTAGGGGCCAAATTAGGGTCAAAACTAATAGATCCCAAAAAATGGACTTGATGTAAGGAGAATTTGATTTTCTCTACATTATAAATGATTTTGAAATCAATAATTTTCACATATTTGGATTCAATGAAGAAGACATGATATCTTTTTTGCGTAGAAAATAAAATTAGTTTATCTCCCCTTCACCCTTTCTTTTCTCTATACGCTCTTTCAGATGGATGTTTGAAGTTGTTATTAAAAACATATATAAGAGGGCAGAGAGAGGACCAATTTTATGTGTGCCTTTCTTTTAATCTGATACGTCCATCAATTATCATTATGTCATTAATTAACGGATGATATTTTTCTATATTAATAATTTTCCTAATAGTATCAGATTGAGTAGTTATATCTAAATGAGAAGTTACTAGCCTCAATCCCTAAGTTTTAGGCCATTTGGAAAATTGCCTTATGATAACTTCCAACAATCTCCCACTTGGCCTAAAATTGGATGAAACTAATCCATAAGTATAATGCATTTACAATTAAGCACCAAAACTCATCCTAAAAAAATCATAATTATCTAAATATGATAAAACACTAAATGTGGGTTATGACAGTTAGACAAGTATAATCACTTTCATATACCACAAACACCAGTGTTTTACCATACTAGACCTATGAATGATAAATAAATTTCATTATGGTCCACAGTAATGTTTCTAGTAACTTTGAGTTCATTGATATGTTTATGATATACACCATTTATTGTTTCTAGTTGCACATAATTGTATCATGATGTCATAATACAATTATGTGCAACTAGAAACAATAAATGGTGTATATCATAAACATATCAATGAGCTAAAGTGCCAACTTCATTAGATACATCATTCAAAAGGACAACCAAGTCCCATTCTTTGTACATGTTCTTTAAATGTCTTTGGTTGTAAATCTTTAGTCAACAGATCTGCTATCATTAAATATGTTCAATAGATACTCTTTGTTTCTGAATCTCCTCCTTAATGGCAAAATCCTTTAGCTCCATATGTTTAGCATCTTTTGAGTATTTGTTGTTTTTGGAGAAGAATACTGTTTCTGAATTATCAAAATAAAATTTCAGTGGCTTAGTAATGGTGTCGATAACCCCAATTCCTGAAATAAAATCCCGCATCCATAATGCATGTATTATGGCTTCAAAACATGCCACAAATTTTACCTTTATGGTGGATGAGGCAACAGATTGCTTAAAACTTTTTCATGATATTGCTCCTTTGGCAAGAAAGAACAATAATTGCTCCTTTGGAAAGAAAGAACAAATAACCATAAGTTGACTTTCTACTGTCAATGCATCTAGCAAAATCTGAATCTGAGTATCCAATCACTTTTAAGTGATTAGATCTTCTTTACATGAGCATGTAATTCTTTGTGTGTTAAAGATATCTTAAAACTTTCTTTGCAGCTTTCCAATGATCAATTCCAGGGTTACTTTGATGCCTACCTAGCATTCCAACTGTAAAACTAATATTCGGTCTTGTACAAGTTTGTGCATACATTAAACTTCCCACAATAGAAGCATAAGGAATTAATTCCATTTGCTTTCGCTCTATATCATTTTACGGACATTGCATAAGACTAAATTTATCTCCTTTTTGAACCGGAACAATTCTAAAAGAACATTTTTGTATATTAAACCTCTCTAGAATTCTTTCAATATAGGATTTTTTTAGACAATCCCAATAGTCCTTGTGATATATCACAAAAAAATTCAATTCCTATCACATAGGATGTCTCTCCCATATCTTTCATTTTGAAATTCTTTGAGAGATAATCTTTTGTCTCACATAATTTACCCAAATCATTAGTCGCAAGAGAGATATCATCAATATATAAGACTAAAAATAAAATTTTGCTCCTATTGATCTTTCGGTATACAATGATCAACAATATTTTTTTAAAACAGAAAGAGGTGATGGTATTATTAAACTTAATATACCATTCCCTAGAAGCCTGTTTGAGTACATATATTGATTTCTTAAATTTACACACCATATAACCTTTTCTTTCAATTGAAAAACTTTCAGGTTGATCCATATAAACTTCCTCTTCATGATTTCCATTCCGAAAGGTTGTTTTCACATCTGTTTTGTTTAACTCTAAATTAAGATGAGCTACCAATGCCATGATGATATGCAATGAGTCTTCCTTTGAGACAGGTAAAAATGTCTCTTTATAATAAATGTCATCCTTTTAAGTATATCCTTTAGCAATAAGTCTAGCCTTATATCGCTTGATATAGCCATTCGAGTCAAGTTTTGTCTTGAAAACCCATTTACACCCAACTTGTTTAGAACCTTTTGGCAATTCAACGATATCCCAGACTTTGTTATCATTCATGGATTTTAACTCTTCTTTTATGGTATCAATCCACTTTTCTGACTTAGCACATTCTATGGCTTGTGAAAATGAAACTAGATCTTTATTAATGCCAATATCAATATTTGATTCTTGCAAATAAACTTTATAGTCACTTGAAATAGTTGATTTCCTTATTCTTTAAGGTCTTCTCAAAGATATTTTGTATGACTCATTTGCTTCAGATCTGTGTGAGTTTGTTTCTTCAAGGGATATTTCATCGTTCAAATGTTGTTCATTGTTGTCAATCTTCAACAATTGGAACAACACTTAGAACAAAAATTGACGAAGGAACACGTATAGATAAAGGAATATTTATCTTTAATTCCTTTATGTCCACAGTTAGTTGTTCCTCACTCCCACTAACTTCACCATTTTCAATAAATTTTGATTTACTAGTTTCCTTTATTTTTGGACTATGGTTTGGACAATAAAATATATACCCTTTAGATTTCTCTAGATACCCAATAAAGTAACCACTAACAGTTCGAGAATCTAACTTTCTTTTATGTGGAATATAAACTCTTGCTTCTATTAGGCAACCCCAAACATATAGGTGCCTTAAACTAGGTTTCCTATTTGTCTATAACTCAAAAGGAGTTTTGGGAACTGTCTTATTAGGATTCCTATTCAACAAGTAAATGGTTGTTTTTAGCACATTCTTCCACAAGAATTTGGGTAATAATTAATTACTCATCATGCTTCTAACCATATCCATCAACATTCTATTACACCTTTATTCCACATCATTTTGTTGAGGTATGTATGGCATAGTGTGTTGTGCATATATGCCACGTCGTTCAAGAAGTTTAGTCAATGGACCTAGACATTGTCCTGTTTCATCATTTTTCTATAATATTTACCATCTCTATCAGATCTTATGATTTTCACTTTCTTGTCTAATTGCCTTTCAACCTCATTAATGTATACTTCTAAAGCGTTCACTTGATGAGATTTTTCTTTAAGCAAATAGACATATCCATAACGTGAAAAATCATCAATAAAGGTGATACAATACTTTTCTCCACCAAAAGATGAAGTATCAAAAGGTCCACACACATCAATGCATATAATTTCACTTACAAGCCTCTTAACAAAGCATTAAATTGAATTAGGTATCATATTCCAAACAAAATAAATTACTTAAAGGACTTTACAATTCCTAAATCTTTTCAAAATTTCATATGAAATTAGAATTTTAGTAAGTCCAGATAGACCTTAAAGATAGATACAGAACTGATGTTACTATTCCATTCAGACATTATAAATGGAATGTGATGCCTCTTGGATTAATGAATGCTTCTTTTAAATCCCAAAGGATTATGAATGAGATATTTACCCCATATTTCAAATTTTGCATTGTCTACATAGATGATGTCCTAATACTTTTCTCAACATTAGAGTAACATTTTAAACACATCAAAAAGCTCATACGTGTCATCAAGAAGGATGCGTTAGCTATTTCCAAAGCAAAACTTAGCCTTTTTCAAACTAAGGTTAGGTTTCCAAGAAACTATATCCACAATGGCACAATCACACCAATTAAGAGAAAATTAAAATTTAGTAATAAATTTCCCAATGAGATATTTGACAGAAAACTATTGCAAAGGATTTTAGGTAGCCTAAACTATGTTATGGAATTTTATCCTAACCTAAATAGGCTCTGCAAGCCTCTTCACGATAGATTAAGTAAAAACTGTTGGACTAGAGAACACACTAGCTTAGTGAAACAAATCAAAGAAATGGTAAAAGACATCCTTATCTTACATATAATTAAGGATGGTGATCCGACCCAACCTGGCTTAGCCTTGGCCTGAAGTCAACGTTTGACTCGTGGCTCGATCAAAAGTGATAAAACGACATCGTCTTGTCAAAAATGACGTCTTTTTAATTTTTTAAAAAAATGATAAATCGGATCGGGCCACAGGTTGGGTCATGAATCAGCCTACAATCAGGCCGGGAGGACCCGGACCCATTTCCATCCCTGCATATAACTGACCCCAATGCATTTAAATATATAGAAACATATGCTTTTGATCAAGGATACAAAGGTATCTTAAAACAAAAATCAATGATAAAGAGCAAATTACACAAAATAGTTCAAGACATTGACATCTCACTCAAAATAATTATTCAATGATTAAGAAAGAGATTTTGTTTATTGTTTTGTACATATGAAAGTTTCAATATGATTTACTGAATTAACAATTTCTTTTATGTATTGCAAATATGCCCAATAAGTTATATCGAAAGATGTTCAAAATAGTGCTTTAAAACAAATTTTTTCTAGATAGCAAGCTATTTTGAGCTTTTTTATTGATTTGATATTAATTTATTAAAAGTGAAGCAAATTCTATCCCTACCTTTCTAATTAGAGAAATTTTGCAATATACAAAATTATTTTTGAGAACTACTCGTTCACTTAAAGACAACAAAAGCCCCAAAAACCATCACACCTTATCTCCTTCAAAGCTCTTAACTGAACACCCAGAGAAAACTTAGAAAGAAATCTTAGAAAAGTAAAAGACAATTCCTTTTCTACCAAAAGACCAGGTGAGGCTTTAACGGCCTCATTAATGATCAACTTTTCAGATTGGTCACAACATTTGTCAATCACCTCAAAATTAGCAATAACTCTAATGCATTCCCTTAAAGAAAGTCCTTAAAAGAAAACTAACCAAAAATGGTTATTGAAAATGCAACAAAAAATTTATTTTACATGAATCAAAATCAGAAGAAGTTTGACCAACAAAGTTTTCAAAAGATTGACAAATTTCAAAGCAAAAAACTTTTCAAATCAATTATTTAAATAAAGAGAATTTTTAAAATATTTCAACAATTGAATATGGGTTTTACATCTCAAATCCTTTTGAAGTGATTCACAATATTTTCCCTAAAAAATGGCATTATAAGCCTTAGGATCTTTCAAAGCCCCATGATTAATGTTTATATATTCTTAAATAGGTTGAATGTATGAAAATTAAATATGACTTTGTTGAGCTTGATAAAACCATTCCTACTTAGTCTATATGTAAAATCAATATAGTGATTCACCTAATGGACTGAGGACTAGAGTTGTGGAAAATCAAAAAATTTGAAGTTTGATTCTCAACAATCCCACCCTATTGCACAATCTACAGTTATTATGACTACTAGCAAGCTTAGTTCATCACCTTCTTAATGAACAATGTGACAAGTTGTCACTTATGGCTATTCTTTTTCAATATCAGAATAAACTACAATTTTCCTTTCTAGTTCATTACTTGGTGGAAATGGTACAGATGCATTCCACAATTATTTTTGCCAATTGTGTACCAAAGATATTGTGTTTTCAAAGAAAAATACCAAAATAGAAAATTATAAAGGTATTTTCCCTCTGAACCTACTATTTGTTTGAAAGTTCTTTATCCCTTGGGTATTGGCATGGAAGTGTAATTACAAATAAGATCCACATCTTAACATCCCGACATTAATCCCTAAATTTAAGGTGAAATGATGGGATAAGTTTACCCAAGGATATAAAGCTTCTTAAGTCACTATAGAGGGATGGCTAGCCCAAAACTCTGACCCTATTATCTAAAAGACAAGTGAGCCAATGATGCTTTTGCAATAAAAATCCAAAGCTTAGATAGTGTTAATTGTTGTAAAGGGTTAACTGTTGCAAAGACTGAAGATGAGTACGTTATAAATAATGAAACAATTATTAAAATCAATCACTAGTCACTATCATTGGGAGCTATCTTTGCCATCTTCTCTTCTTTGTTGTTATAATCATTTCCTCTCTCTCTCTCTCATCATCTTATCATATTTTTTTAACTTTTCTATCAATTATTGGATATTTTACTTTATGTTGGTCTATGTTAGTTATGGTTGGTTTAGGTTGTTTGAGTGAGATTTGGATTGTTTATATTTTTGGTCTTATTAATTGTACGTTGGATCTTCTACTTCTAGCCATAGATATATTTAAAGGTTATTTCTTTGTTGTGGTCTAAATTCTTCAACTATCATATATGTTGTTTTTTAATATTGCAATTTTGTCATTATGGTTTTTTTTTGTTTTTTAGAAAAATGCTCATACATATTTGCAGCAACAAAGCTTCGTATCATTGTCGTGGGAGATAGTTCTCCATCTTTTCCTATTTATATGCTTGTATGGAACAATAGTCATGGTATTTTACATATATATTATATTTGGATACATATTTAATAAATGAAATTACAAAGTTGATAAGATGCATTGAGATCTAAAAAATTACCCACTTGAAAGAGTTATTTTATGTTAATAAAGAAAAGAAAACCACCAACAATTGCTACATCCTCTATCCTTCTTCTCTATCACTTGCATCTTCTTCTTTTTCACAGTGTCTACTGATAACTCTTTCTTTCAAGATGCTATCTTTTTTATACTACGAGTCTTGAATAACAACTCTTTCTTTCAAGCTACTCTCTTGTTTTTGTTCTATTTTTCTCTAATCGTCACCCTTCAGTGCTCCAATGCCAGTTTAGTCATCCACTTACTTAATCCAGTGCCATCACCAGTCTAATAAATGTCCTCCAATGCTCTAGCACCATAACCTAGTTCTTCTTCCGACTCCCTGTTGAATGCTAATTCCGAATCCAGTGGGAAATTTGCCAAAATTGTCATATTTGTAGCAGCTAATAGCCTTTTCATTTCCTTATCACCATCCTCTATTTTTTTTCTAGAAATTGTATTTTTAAGCTTCTTTATTTCCTTCTTGCCATCCTTTAAATTTGTGCAAATGCCTTTAATTTAAGATTTTTAGGTTTTTTTCGGCCCTTATGAGGATTTTATTTTTAATCCTAGTTTTCCTGTCTTGTGTTATTTTAGAGCTATTTAGGGTCTTGTCTTCTTTAGCTTGTGTTGGATATTAAGATAGGAGTAGTGGCTTTGATTATTGATGATAGAGTAAGGGTCAATCCTTCAGTGAGTTTTGAGTCTAAGAGTAAAGAAGATGATGACATATTACAAATAGGTTTTTGGAACATAGGGACCATTACATGGAAGGCTTTGGAATTATTGGAGATTTTAGACAAATATAAATTCATTTAACGTGAATCCAGGAAACAAAGTGGACGAGGCGAAAGCGAAAAAGATTAATAGGTTCAAACTTTGGTACTAAGGGTGTTTGAGACGGCATAATGAGGTAGGTATCTTGGTTATTAAAGAACTTATAAATCATATTATGGGAGGTAAAGAGGATAAATGATAGGATTATGTTTGTAAAGATTATGGTGAAAGGTGTTGTTCTCAATGTGGTGTGCGCATATACACCTCAAGTAAGTTTGGACGAACAACTTAAACTCTAATTTTGGGAAGAGCTAGATAGATGATTCAGTAGATCCCCCTTGACAAGAAAGTTATAGAAGGAGACTTTAATGGGCATATAGAGGCAACCTCAGATGGGTATCCGTGGACTTATGAAGGTTTTGGGTACGGGGATAGGAATGATAATGAGGCTCCTTTATTCGATCTTACGGTAGCGTTTAAGTTAATGATAACCACTTTTTTTAAGAAAAGCAAGGAGCACCTAGTGACTTTTAAGAGCAGGAACATAAAAACTCAAATTGACTACCTCCTAGTAAGGTAGAGTAATTGACCTAGGTGAAAGGATTGTAAGTTAATGCCAAATGCTTGCTTGTCAAATCAACATAGACTGTTAGTTTTGGATCTTATAATTAAAGGATAGAGGAAGACGAGAAGTCATAGGAGGTGTACTAAAGTCAGTTAGTGGAATTTGAAAGTGGACACAGTGAGACTACTTAGTGAGAGAGTAATATTAGAGATGAATGGAAAATGGTAAGAGATGCTAGCCATATAGGGGAGAGACTAGCAACTCTTTCAAGGAATACAAATAAAGAGGTCTTAGGGTGTCTAAAGGACCTAGGGGTATTGAGATGGAGCCTTATTAGTGGAATGAGGATGAACAAGAAAAGTTTAAGGTCAAGAAGGATACATATAAAGAACTATTGGATAGCACCACAGAGGTAAAGAGAATAGCCAATAGAGTAACGCACAAACTAGCTAAGAAAAGAGGTGAATAAGACAATTTTAGTAGCTAAAAGCAATGTGTATGAGAAATTATACGAAAAATTGGATATTAAAGATGGAGAAAAGGATATTTTTAAGTTGGCGAGAGCTAGAAACGAAAAAACTAGAGACTTAGGTCAAGTTCGTTATATAAGAGATGAAGCAGGATGGGTGTTTGACATCAATAGAAGATGACAGAGATACTTTTATTGCCTTTTTATGAAGGCATAGAGGATAACATATCTTTAAGTGATCTTAGCATGTCCAAGAGGTTTTGTAACTTGACTCGTTACAGACAGATTACAAGGAAAGAAATTAGAAGAGCTTTCAAGGAGATGAAGAACGGAAAGGAAATAGGGATTGATGAGATATCCATTGAGTGTGGAAGACCCTAAGAGAAGATGGTTTTACTTGGCTAGTCAAGCTCTTTAATGTGATCCTTAAGATCACCAAAATTTCATATAAGAGGAGACTGAGTACGTTAATTCCTTTATATAAGAAAAAAAGGGGACATTTAAAATTGTAACAACTATAGAGGCATCAAACTATTTTAGTCACACCATAAAGTTGTAGGAGAAGGTAATTAAGAAAAGAGTGAGAAGGAGGCTCCTATCTCAAAGAACTAGTTTGGCTTAATACCAGGAAGGTTCATGACAGAAGCGTTACATCTCTTAAGAAGATTAATAGAATATTACAGGGAAAGACAAAATAATTTGCACGTGGTTTTTATTAATTTAGGGAAGGTATATAACATGGTACCTAGGGAAATCTTATGGAGGTTTTTAAAGATTAAGGGAGTTACTTTGTCTTATATACGAGTTATTAGGAATATGTATGAAGGGATATAAACTAGAGCAAGGATGATAAGAGGAGATACAAAGAACTATTCTATAGATATTGGGCTACACTAAGGCTCCTCATCGAGCCCTTTCCTATTTGCAGTAGTGGTAGATGAGCTCACTAAGAATATCCAAAGAGATGTGCCTTAGTGTATGTTGTTTGCTGACAATATTGTCTCAATGAATGAGACAAAAGAGGGTGTCAATATTAAGCTAAAACGTTAAAGGGATACGTTAGAGTCGGGGAGTTTTAAATCGAGCAGAACTAAAACTGAGTATTTATAGTGTATCTTTTTGGGTCATATTGTGGATCTTGAAATGAAGGTAAATATTGCTTTAGAAGTTATACCATGAAAAAAGGTTTTAAGTACCTATAGTTTATTATTCAAAGAGATGGAAATATTAATGAAGATATAGTCTAATGTATCAGATTATGATGACTTAAATAGAGTACACTAGGAGTTTTGTATGACAAGAAGATACCACTCAAGTTCAAAGGTAATTTCTATCATTTAGCAATTAGGTAAGCTATGCTTAATGAGGTGAAGTGTTAGCTCATTAAACAAGTGCATAGTTGTAAGCTAATGATGGCAGAATTGAGGATGCTCCGTTGGATGTATAACCTTTCAAGAAGAGATAAGGCTAAGAATGTATTGGTAAGAGACTTAGGTGGTTCAGACATATTAAAAGGAGACACCTTGATACTCTAGTAAGAAGTTGTGAGATTGTAAGAGGAAAAAGCAGAGGCCTAATAAGAACTGAGGTAAAGTATCAAGAATGATATAACTTTGTTGGAACTTACTGAGAACATGATCCATAATAGAAAACTTTGGTGTAATAGGATACGGATAAAGGATCTCATGTATAGAGGTGTTTATCGTTCTCTTAAGTTCTCTAAACTTTTTCCTTCGAGTCTTTCGTTTTATAGATAGCCTTAATGTTGGACCCCGTTTCTGGAGCCCAACGGGCCTAAGATATGAGCCTTGCTGAAAACCCTAAAACTGCCACTTGCTGTTAAACCACATTGGTGGTGAGCATACACTAATCAAACCTCAAAATCCTAAATTGACTTTTTCATAAAAAGTATGACTTGAAAATGTTAAGTCAAAATTGACTTTACGTATTGAATGATTTTGATGACAAACAAAAAGAAGACAAAATGAAAAGCAGACGA
>JANKOD010000006.1:24421176-24432177 GCA_026284645.1 Erythroxylum acuminatum
TTTCCATGCCCTAACGCACCGGATCCCATCAGAACTCCGAAGTTAAACGTGCTAGGGTCAGAGCAGTACCAGGATGGATGACCTCCTGGAAAGTCCTGTGGAAAAACAAAATCATGCGGGCACGAGGCCCTAGAGGTCGAGGCCTAAAGCGGACAATATCTGCAAGCGGGTGGGCGCGAGGCCTGAGAGGCCGAGGCCCTTTGGAGGACGCGAGGCCCGAGAGGCCGAGGTCCTATGGATGCTAGGCCTGAGAGGCCGAGGTCCTACAGATTGGTATCAGAGACAGGATCCGAGCCGTTGTGCCAGCAAGGACATTGGGCCCCCTAAGTGGGGTGGATTGTAAGATCCCACATCGGTTGGGAAGGAGAACGAAGCACTCCTTATAAGGATGTGGATACCTTCCCCTTGCAGACGCGTTTTTCATGCCCTAACGCACCGGATCCCATCAAAACTCTGAAGTTAAATGTACTAGGGCCAGAGCAGTACTAGGATGGGTGACCTCTTGGGAAGTCCTGTGGAAAAACAAAACCATGCGGGCGCGAGGCCCTAGAGGCCAAGGCTTAAAGCGGACAATATCTGCAAGCAGGTGGGCGCGAGGCCCGAAAGGCCGAGGCCCTTTGGAGGACGCGAGGCCCGAGAGGCCGAGGTCCTATGGATGCAAGGCCCGAGAGGCCGAGGTCCTACATATAGAGTGGTTGATTAGAATAAATATCAATATTAGCATAAAATTTTGTTTTTATAGTCAACTCTATTTTGATTATACGGTGTTTTGTGGATTCGTACCAAGTAATGTTCTGGATGACATTATGATGGAATCTTTAATCAAGACTAATGATTGAACAATATTTTTAGAGCAATGATCAGTTTAATGTAAGCTTCCAATTATGCATATATTAATATATTGATTCTAAGTATTGAACATTCATTATTTTAAGTTTCTTTTGATGTAAGTCAATTATTTCATTTCTTGACAATCAACAGAGTGAAAATGGTGGTAAAAATTTCAAGGAAATGTTAGTGATAAGTTTCAATCCATAATGGAGAATTGTCATTAGAATTTAGAGCTATTATTTTATAGATAATTATATTTGACGATCGGAAGAATGATAAAAATTAGCATGTGACATTTGAACAAGTATAACATAAAGATTTTAGATGGTTAAAATTCCTGGATTGAGTTTTGAGGTACCTAAAATCGCTAAGTGTTTTATAGGAATAAAAATGGACAAGTAAAGATATTAGTATTGAACATTATAGTTGCACAGTGGAAGTATGAGGTATACTATTTGTTTGAAAAGATTGAGGTTGATAACTGCAAAATTGCGTTATGAGATAGTAAATTTTGAACTATGAGGAAATTGAATGGTTTTTATGTGAATAAGATATTATGTTAGTGTCTTACGATATGATCTTAAATGATTGATTTGCTTCCAAAGAATATGATTGGAAATGATAAAGGTTCAATAAATAGTTCACTAGTGGTTATGGATTTGAAATTCGAAAGTTAAGGAGTCTATATATGAGGTATGAGAAATACAAGAAAAAAATGTTATTGAGTTTTGTTTATAATTAGATACAAAGAGAAAGGAAATGTTTATTATTAGGAAGTATATGAGAACAACTGTTTTGTGAAGAATCCCAATCAAGGTTTTGTTAATAGTAATCTACGTAAATGTGAATCTTGATAGTGTTAAATGGATGGTTTGATGTATGGTTAAGTTAGCAAAGTTGTGAATAAACTAATTATTAGTGAGAAAGCGAAAGCAATGATTTAGAAAAAGGAACATCATGCGAAGATAAGTTGCAAATTCCAATAACATTTTATAAAGAGGTAACGTTACATTAATGCTAGGTTAGGAATTGTGTGTACTAGTCATGGTTGAACTTAAGAAAGAAATTCCAGATTAAATCACTCTCCAATGTATGCTATGCATTTGAGGAACACAAAGAGGCATCATAACTTGAAAGTGCATTGTGATCGATAAAGTATGAAGAGGGTGATAGCAAAGTATATGTTCAAATGCTTGTGAAATCAACAAGTCAAGGATGAGAGCCAAAGTACCAATAAAAATTGCTCAACCACTACCTATTCCAAAATGGAAATGGACGCATATTATGAAGGATTTCATGGTAGTAATTTCACAGAATTTAAGCGAATATGATAGTATATAGGGGATAAAGGATCGAATTAAAAAAAACTGCCCATTTCCTAACCATCCAAGGTAGGTATTCTCTTGATAGATTAATCAAGCTATAAGTGATTGGAAGTATATAGTTACGTAGAGTGTTGGTATATGAAGATAAGATAGATAAAATAAAATTAGTTAGGCTAAACTAGTTCAGATAACCACAAACAAGATCAAAAGTATGTGGGTCAAAGTAATAGTACCTAAAGTCGGCAGCAGAGCTAGGTGTGGAAATTGAGGAAGAATTTGGAGTTTAAAGCTGAAAAATCAAAGAATTTTTGTGAATATCATCATGGAAAGGAATAGTTTATTTTAGACAATGTGATAAGATAAGCCCACAATATTTTGGTCCCTATGAAGTGATTGACAGAATGGAAGCACGAAGAATGGATACGAAGTTAATATCCATAATTTTGAGATGACTAAGTTTGTTTAAAATTTAGAGGATGAAATTTTTATAAAGGGGAGAAATTGTAATATACTAGTTCGATTATTGTATTGTGTAATGTGTTATACATGCATTTTATAGAGTATGCTCTACTTATGGTATAATAGAGTAATTTAAGCATTTAAATGTATTGTTGAGATTATAACGGAGATCATGAATATACCAGATATGGTTCTAGACTCGACCGAAAATTTCTCAAAATTTTTCGAAAACTCCAAAAGCAATGGAATGAGTTCGAACAAGCTTTAAAAGCCTCAAAATGTGCTTTAGAGATTTAGGTGATACTTTTGAATGAAATCTAGATGACTTTAGTGACATTCAGTGATTTTTGAATTCAGTTTGAAAATTCTTCTAGGCAACCGAAAAAGTTACTGAATGATTTCAAAATATGATGAAAAGCTCCGAAATTAGGATTGGAGTCCTTAAGAACTAAAACGGGTCAAAACGAAGGTTGTTTGAATAAAATTCGGGTAATCCAAAATTATTGGACTAAAATGTCCTTTATGGAAAATAATGGTTCTTGATGATTTTAAACCCATTCGATATTTTTAAAAGCATCCAATCAATAATTATTGACCCTAATTAGATTGTTTCATGATCAATTTGATGATAACACGATTTGTGAAATATTTTTGAGATTTAATTTGATTAGTTGGTGAATTAAATGCATTAAAGGACAATTTGGTCTTTTTGTACTCATTAAAGGCAATTTGGTTTTTTCAATGATGTTAGTGGATTGATGAGTCATTAGAGATGACCATTAAGAAAATGACATGTGTGTGTTGAGTCATTAGTGATGACAAATAGGAAGGTGACATGTGTAATCCATTAAATGAGTATAAAAAAAACTTAAGACATTTTGCATCATTTTGTGAGAATGTCGTCAGAGTGGCATTAAAGAGCCCAAAAACTAAAAGAAAACAAGAGAGAAGCAAGAGTGGGTTTCGGCCATTGATGAGAGAAAGGAAGGAAGAAAGGAAAAAAAAAAGATAAAGGAGAAGAGAGAGCTATGACTAAGCCATGGAGAAATGGTCCAAGGAATTTTTCATGCTCTTCCACCTCCAAAAAAGCTTCTAACAAGATTTCATAGTTATCCAAGTGAAGAGGAAGAAGAAAATGGGTAGGTAAGCTTACTAATTTTGTTGAAATTTGGATTTGTTGGGTTTTGATGGTGTAAATTGCACCTTTTTTATGAGATAACAAGGTTTTATTGCATTGGAATCAATTGAGAAAAGAAAAACACGTGAATCTAATATATAGAACGTTGGTCAAACTTGTTCAAATGTGAGATCTATTACATAAAGTGTTTTTTATGTTGTTATTTGATGATTTAAGATTAATAAATGACATTAGGAAGTTAGTTTAATGATGAAAGAATGAAAGAAAAATCATGGAAATGATTGGATGAGTTTTTGGCCATGCCTAAGGTTGTTAATGTGATATGATTAAAACTCCTATTTTGATGTTTATACCATGATTTTGATGTTTATACCATGATTTTGATGCTAATGAATTAAAGAGATGAAAAAGAATTGATTTAGAATTGGTTTTGGTTGAAATTCAACCTAGAGTGTTTGATTTTGTAAAAGATTTGTTAATGAAATTTTATGGCTTAAATGTGTGTATTAAATTTCATGGAAGTGAATTTGGATTGGTTTTAAGTGTTAGAAATCAAGTGGAATTGATTTGGAAAAGTTTAATGTTAAATATGTTTAAGTTTAGCCTTAAAGGCATTTTTGGTATAAAAGCATGGTCATGATGTAATGACCATGTGAATATGATTAAAGATGGTCATTAAATGTATTTATGGTATTAAATGAAGTGTTATGTTATTATTTGTAGAAAACTTAGTATATGGAGCGTGTATATGGAAAGTAATGAAGTTGATTGGAAAATGTGTTAAGGAGTTGAATGTATTCGTATTAGGTTTTCGGATTGGATTTTGAAATGGCAACAATAAAATGAGAGTTCTTAAGAAAATGGACCTTGGTTTACTGTTACTTCCATTCCATAGGAACTACAATTGATCATCGACATAAAATAATTATTTCATCAATCATATATTTAATGTGATACTAAGTATCTGTCTTTTTTAGGATTAGTTAATGGAAAATATGTAATTCAATTAACTCTTACTGGTTAACAACCGTAAAAATGATCTAAAATTTAATTAAATAATATCATTGAAAAAAGAAATACCATCGAACCAAGATAACACTATATTTGCAGCTGTAGTTAATCTAGTTAAATGCTTTTCCTAACAGTAATAGTTTCTCATACAGTAAATTAAAATTCCTAGTTGCTACAATTGATTAAATGAATTGAACTTTTATGTATTCAAACCTTAATTTAGTCAATGATCATTTCAATCAACAATCTAATTTTGCATATCAGAAATCAATCAAAATTAATCATAGAATTGACGTATGGAAAAGCAATCCAATATATGAATAAATGAAACACTTTCACAATAAGACCTAATTTCCTCTCAATCTTCAAAGTTCTAAAAGGGCTTCAATTCTCTTCAACTAAGAATAAAAGAATTAGAAAACAATGGGCATTCTAATGACTAGCATCTAAAGAAGGATTATTTTAATATCTACTAAAGAAAGGAGGAAAAGGAGGACTTTTTAGAGGCTGTAAAATTTTGCCAAAATAAGGGATGCTTTGCTTCTTCACACCTTGTCTCTATTTATACCCACTTGACCCTACATGGAAATATTGATTTTATGATTCTTTGGATCCCCTAGATCATAAATTCATTTATTTCCAATCAAATTTGGTGAGGATAAGTATTCTAAGAACTTCAAACATGTTTTTTCTCTTACAAATTCAAAGCCGGGAAATTGTAATGCTTATAAGATCACACCAGAATATTTTCTAGATTTCAATAATTTGATCCAAATCTAGAAAACAAAATGTTGATTAGCATAAATCTCCTTTTTCCAATCAAATATCATCTTTAACCCTTATCTTGCAAAAATAAAAAAAAATATTGAGTTCGAACATATTAAGATAAGAATATGGAAGATTTTAAATGCTAAAAAATAGGCAAAATTATGACACATCAATATATATATATATATATATAGGCAAAATTATGACACATCAATATATATATATATATATACATATATATATATAATGATGACGGGTAACTATTTTGGAGAATACATATATTTATGTGTTTTCAGGCAAGTTTTTTGAAAAAGGCTAAAAGATTTTGATTTTTAGATGGTTGAATGCTTCTTGATTTCAATCATTTTTGGGTTTTTCTTTTCAAATTGATGATATAAGTTGAAGCTAATAGAGAATGAATTTTATATATATATATATATATATATACACACACACACACAAAATGTATTACAAAACAAGAGATGTACCTATTTATATACAAAAGTATTATATTAATTAACACAAATTTTAAATAATAAATAATATAATTAGGAAGAATCTAATTAGTGCCTAAATATATGTATATTGATTACATTAATTATTACCTATATTATTTCCCCTTAAATTGAGGTGGCAGAGATGTAAATAGTTTGAAATTGGAAAGAAGATTGTGAAATCGAGGAAGAGTGAGCTTTTGGAAAAACATATAAGCAATTTAGTCTTGAAAGGAGATATAAACAAGATCAACTAATATTATAATGAATATTAAGAAACACAAAGTGACAATTGATATCAATATGTTTTGTGCATTCATGAAATACATTATTGTGGCAATATGTATAACACTTTGATTATAACAATGAAGAGGAGTAGCAGATAAGGATGAAATTCCATACTCTGAAGTAACTAGCAAAGCCATAGAAGCTTAGAAGTTGTATCAATAAGAGCTTGATATTCAACTTATATACTGGATTGAGAGATAACAATTTGTTTCTTACTACTCGAAAAGATAAGTAAATCCCTAAGTAAGAAGCAATAACTAGTAATAAACCAAAGGTCAATAGGATCTCCAACCTAATCAGTATCTAAATACTCTCGCAATTGAAGAGAAGATAAGCTGGATTAATGAAGATTATGAAATAGGGTACCTTTGATATAATGAAGAATACG
The DNA here is from genome assembly GCA_026284645.1 of Erythroxylum acuminatum. Lineage (NCBI taxonomy): Eukaryota > Viridiplantae > Streptophyta > Magnoliopsida > Malpighiales > Erythroxylaceae > Erythroxylum > Erythroxylum acuminatum. The sequence goes on from JANKOD010000006.1 coordinate 24,427,879, forward strand.
AAGAGTAGACACATACTAAGTGGTGTGAGAAAGTAGCAATGTGAACAGTATAAGCAATTTTAGGATGAATAATAGTAAGATAAATAAAAATACCAACAAGTTGGTAATAGAAAGTAATGTCAGGAAGAGTAGTTCCATCAAAAGCCAAAAAGAAAGCAATATTTTTAATAAGAGTATTGGAATTTTATCATCAATAAGACCTACAAAAGAGATGAGATCAATAACATATTGAGTTTGAGATAAATAATATCTTGTAGAATTAGAAGTAGTCAATAATCAATAGTCAGAATTAGGTTACATTTGATAAAGAATATCTTGGATTTTTTTATAAATAATATCTTGGATTTCTTTTAAGGAAAAAAATGAAGAGAAGTATCCCCAGAAGTAGAACCCCTAGAGGCAGTAGTAGTAGTAGAAGTACTTAAGGATCAATACTTATTATGAGATTTGGTTAAATTACTTTGGTTATAATTCTTATTTTTAGCTTTAAGTTTGTGATAAGCAAAACTGTAGTGCCCAAAATTTTTACAATATCTACAACATCCTTCGGAATAATAAGAGGTAGCTGTAGTAGTGAAAAGTGTGGCAAGAACTACATCCATAAAAGGGCGAGATAGCTCAGCATGGAGGGTATAGAGTCGAGTTTCCTTAGAGAGTACCTCTAGAATAATTGTGTCAAGTTTAGGTAGTAGAGTGTAGTGAAGAAAAGCAGTATTGACTAACTCAAACTAACTAAAAAGAGTCATAAGTGAATGCAATATGGCAATCACAATGGGCAATATAATTTCTGCAGAGACTATATTAGGACAAACAGGGTCATAAGCTAATAATTGATCTTATGAAGTTTCCAGCTCTAAACCATAACTATGAATAATCTGATCAAGCTATTGATGCGTACGATGATTTTGTTGCATTTTCTAGTGAAATAGAAGTTTTCCTTACACAAAGAAACAAGTAACTCTTGTGATTGACTTTTGATACATTGCTTAAATGTTCAGTAACATGAACAATGCTCTGCCTTCTCTCAAAACAATGCTTCCCTTCCAGCTTTGCTCCTTAGCTCTTCTTCAGTTTGTTTCATCCTATGTAGCTCCTCATTATTCACTCCTTCTACTGCTCTTCATCATCTTCTTCTCTCATTTCACTCTTTTTCTCCAATCATCCACAAGGTTACTTCCGACCTTTTCCCTTTTCCTAGTCAACCATTGTTCCCTTTTTAGCAACTAGCCTCTCTTTTTCTCTGAAAGGTTGTAACTTAGCTGAATTTCTTTAAATATAAAAATATAGAGACTAAGTCCTTTGATGATTTTCCACCTTTAACCCTCAAACCCCTCTTTCCAAAATCTGGCAAACTTCCTTCATAATTAGGAACCAGTCACCAAACTTGCCTCCCACTCAAATCGATCGGCATCCTTTACTCACCCAACCCCCTAAATCCATCCTCCATCTTCCTCAACCTCAACACTAACCAATTCAGAATCTCACTCCAAAACACCAGCAACCATCTTCCTCTAACCTATGGAATTAAAGTTGGAAGCAAGTTGTGAGGGAGCCCTCGGATATCACCCTACAATACAACCCTCCTTAGGAAATAGGAGGCAGAACAGTGGTTGCTCCTAACATTGAGACCTTGAGGGCTGGAGCCAAAACTTAGGAATCCTCTTTGGTAGGTTTCTTCATGGAGCACAGACCTTCTTTACCTGTTATACAAAAGTGGGCAATTAATCATTGGAAGAGTAAAGGGCTTACAACTGGATCTTATTCTCTTTTTCAACCCAAGCTGAAGCTAAAAAATTGTGGAAGAAGGCCCTTGGCATATTGCTCAACTCCCATTACTCCTACAAGCATGGAAACTGGGTATAAAGTTAAAAAATTTCAAGATTTATAATTTTCCTATTTGGATAAATTTACATAGCATACCGTTGGTTTATTGGACTTCACAAGGTCTTAGCTCACTGGCTAGCTATATAAGAAGGCCTCTATGCATTGATGAATACAAAGCAAGAAGGAATATAATTGGTTATGCTAGGATATGTGTCAGTGTCGAAAGATCTAAAGAGCTCCCTGATTGTATTCCTATTCTGAGACTTGGCATTGATAACACCCTGCAAAAAGATATTGTTCATATTAATTGGAAGCCTACTACAATCTCACAAAGGAAGGTCTAGAAGCCGTCAGGAAAGGTGTTTATTAAAGATGATTATGATGAATTAATGGGCTTGGAGTTTGACGCAACTAATCCTAGAGACCCCCAGCCAAGACACGATGATATTGTTGTTGCAAGTGCTGAAAAAATCATTCCTCCTAACAACTCAATTGCAAAAGAGAAGGCAAATCTAGAATCAGCTTTAACTCCTATTCTGCCTCCAAATTTAGAACTAATTGAAATAGTAGATCCTATGCAACCCCTACATGCAGATTGGAATCTTATGATAGGGAGGAAGTGAATTCCTCATCTACTAATTCCCCACTCAATCCTAAAGACTAGGAGAATGGAGAAACGAAACCAAATGATTTTCAAAATGTGACTAGTAAGAGGACTCAGAGAAGTGGTAGGAGGAAAAGTGTTAAAGGTAAAAATATATTGATATGACAGTGTTAGTATGGAATATTCATGGTATTAACAGCCCGGATAAGTTGAATGCTTTGAGGGATTTTGTAGTGAGGATTAACCCTCTTATCATAGTTTTTCTTGAAACAAATAAGATATGAGAATATGAATAAGGTGAACATTTTTGGTCCTTGTTGGACTTTTCTCTCCAACCACCAGCACCATCATTATGGCAGAATTATTATTGGATACAATGAGAATTTTGTCAAAGTGGAAGAGAAGTTTTCAAATAATCAAATGATGCATCTAAAAGTTCATTTCATTTTGGAAGGAATCACAATCCACGCCTCTTTTGTCTATGGTTTTAATACAAGTTTTCAAAGAAGTGGTCTACGTCCTCCTTAAGAAACATCCAAAATATTGTTTCAGGTCCCTAGATTATCTCTGGTGATTTCAATTCTACCATCTATAGATCTGAAGTATTGGGAAACAACAACTTGAGAAATTACAATGAAGATCTTAAACTCTATGTAGATTATTTGGGTATAACAGATCTTAAGCAAGAGGGCTACACTACAAGAAATTGTATTTTTAGTGAAAGTAAAAGTTGTCACTAAAAGCAGTAATATTAGTCACTATTATTAATAGTGTCTAATTTTTAAAGTCGTCATCTATCGTCACAAATACCTCCGTCATTGATGAAATAGTGACTAATTTAAGATATCGTCACAATTATGCAACACTTTTGTGACATAAATACTGACACTAAAACTTGTGCAATTTGTGACAAAACTATATGGTTACAATAACTTTACATGTTTGTGACAAGTTTATCGTCACAAATAATATAAAGTAGTGACGAATTAAGTCGTAACAATTCTCCATTTTATTGTGACAAAATTGCCGACACTAAAACTCGTCAAATGTGTGACAACACTATATGGTCTCAACAAATGTACTTATTTATGACAATGTTGTTGACACAAATAATATAAAGTGGTGACGAATAAAGTTGTAACAATACTTCATTATATAGTGACAAAAGTGTCGACACGAAAACCTATGGAATGTGTGACAACATTATATGGTCACAACAATTTTACTTATTTATGACAAGCTTTTTTACACAAATAATATAAAGTAGTGACAAATAGTCGTAATAGTACTTTATTTTATTGTTACAACATTATCGCCACTAAAATAATTAGAAATAGTGACAAAATATTTGTAACTAATAATTTTTTTATCAGTGTCCATTAATTCTTGGTCACTAATATTTTAATAAAAAAGTGTCACCATTATTTCATCACAAAAAATGAAAATTGGTTCTTACAAAAAATATTGTCACTAATGTGTTTATTATTATCACAAATAAAATTATCAATTTATCAACGAAATTACATTAGCTGTAAAAAAAATTACATTGATGGCTTATATTGTCTAACAGATTTCGTCACAAATATGAAAGTTATATGTTACAATAATGTTGTCACTAAATAAAGAATATATATTATAATAAATTTATCACTAATGTGTTCGTGTTTGTCACAAATAATATTATTAAAATTAATAATTTAATTACTTAATCGATAAATTTTTTTGCTTTGGTGGCCATAAAATAGGCGTTGTCACAAATGATACAGATTTTTAATGCTAAGATATTATCAGACAAAAATTATTAGTATATATAAAATATAACACCAAAATGTACAAAATTCTAATTTCTAATATATAAAATTGGAAATTTT
>JANKOD010000006.1:24439247-24458448 GCA_026284645.1 Erythroxylum acuminatum
GAACTTAGGCTTTTCATTAAGGGCATAAAGGACTTTTGGGCTTTAATGAAGGTATAAAAGGCAAGAGAAAGGAGAGACTTAGATAGAAAACGAAGAAGACACGAAAATTGGAGGGAGAAGGGAGAGAAGGTGTCGTGGAAGGAGAGAAGAAAAGGGGAAAAAGAAGAAACATTAGGGTTTATGATTTTCTAAGAGTTCAAGGAGGCTTTTGAAGTAAATCCAAGAAGGAAAAAGGTAGGGGAGGATCCAAGCTTCCATTTGATCCAAGAAACCCTTTGATTGGGTAAAGATTCAAGATAAGTTATGTTTTCAAGATTTAGCTTTTAAATGGGTCTTGGTTCAAAAAGCTTAGAAAATGGATAGGTTTAGTGATCCTGCTTGAGGTCCTTTAGGTTTTCCAATTTTTTGAAGCCTTTTTTATTTGGGGATTTTGTGTTTTGTTGAAGAAATCCAAGGAAGAGAAGAAGAACAAGAGGAGAGGCACCTTGAACCACTTGGCAAGTAAAGAATTTTATGTTTGAGTTAATAGGCTATAAATGCTTTCCAAACAAGTGTAACAAATGATCTTTCCAACTACTTCATAAATGAGCTTTTATTTTGCTTTAAATGCTTGAGAATTGCTTTATGTTTATTCTTGTGTGAGAATGTTGGAAATAAATGCAAATTGCTTTGACATTGTTATAATGGTTGCTTTTGATTAAGTTGAACAAACATGGCTTTTATGCTTAGTTTGAAATATGATTATTGAATTGTATGATATGTGCACGAAAACAAGTTATCAAGAATGTGCCATTTGAGAAAAATCTTTTAAATGCATGGATTACATGTTATGTGGGTTCGGTATAGTCCATCCAAGAAATTGTCACGTGCACGCATGTTGACCAAGTTAAGGCTTCTCCCGCCTGCCCTCTAGTGGCACGGAGCTCCTTTTAGGACTCTCTCAAGTTTACGACTACACGAGGCCATTTAATGGAATTGTGTAGTTCGTCATGATTATGGACTTGCCAAACCAATTTGTGATGTGTTTGTGTGTGTTTACATGCATTGACAAGTTTGAAAAATGCTAAATTTATGAGAATTGTGATTTTGGTTTAACAAAGTTAAGAATTGCATGTTTTGTGAGTTTGTGAGAATTGGCTATGATTGTGAATGTTTAAACGGTTTTTGCTTATTACCAACTATAAATATGTTATCCACGGGCGTAAGCTCACCCCCCTCCCATTTCCGACCCCTCTCCAGGTGAAGAGCGCGAGATCAAGGATTGAGCTTAAAGGCATTACCCCAGAATTTGATTATTTTGTATTTTCAAGTTAACTTTTGTAAATCGATGCTTTAGATGCATTTTGGGAAAAATGTTCCTTTTGTTAAGTTTGTATTTTGGATTTTGATTTAAATGGCTTGAAATGCCCCCTAAAGCATTGAAGACACTTGATTTTGATGTAAATGAAATGCATTTGTATTATGGTTTATTATGGCTTTCCAAACCTTTGCACTTTTATGGTTTGAATTTCCATGAGAATAGGAATGTATGCAGGATTCAAGGGGAAAACCTGGAAAATCTAGGTAGAATTTGTAAATTTTTGTCTTCTTGAAAGTTGTAGAAGACCTCTTGATCTTTCCAATGGTATGAATTTTGTGATTTTTGGATGTTAGAATAGAGAGTTATGAGTGTTACAAGTTGGGATGCTGATTTGGTTTGTTTATGGGATTGATTTTGCGATGACTTGATGAATGACGTAAATTTGGGATTTTGATGAACTTGATGATTGAGATTTGAGATTTTGGTGAGATGAATGTGTTGTTGGGTTGTTATGAAGTGTTTAGGCTTTAGAATAAGTGAATTTGGGAAGTGTACAAGTGTAGATGATGTTAGGTTGAAGATGGGAAGCCTTGGAGAGGCATTGGAGGCTTTGGGGAGCTCCAATGTCCGTTAAACGGACATAGATGTCCGTTTAACGGACCTTCTTAGGTGGAAAAACCCTTCTTGGCCAGTCAACGTCCGTTAAACGGACATGCATGTCCATTTAACGGACCTTCTCGGGTCATTTTGGCCACCTTAGCCCGATACATGTCTGTTAAACGGACATGCATGTCCGTTTAACGGACATCTTCGGGACAAATAGTGATTTTTCACCCTCTTAGAAGCAAAATCAGGTTTTGTGGTCTTCATGAAAGTTGTAGGTATAGATGTCTTCTTTCTAATGGTCAAAAATGAAAGCAATCCGACTTCTAGATTGAAATTTATGGTGATCGCGCCAAAAGAGGTTCAAATTGATTTTGAGTATGAACATAGTCTACTCTTTTGGGCATAGCTCCCTCACCCGACCTCCAATTAAGGTGATTCTTGGACCAATAGATTTCTAAAATATGTATCTTTATTCCCATAAAAATTGGTATCGTTTGGAGTTGCTTTGAGAGAGTTTGAGTTAAAGTAAGGGAGAGGTCGGTTAGAAGAGCATGTTCGGGGTATGAGTCCTTTTAGACTTTTTAAGCATATCTTGAGCTATAGAGCTCCGTTTGAGGCAATTTTTGCTCCAAAGTAAATTAGAGACTTAAGGTTACAATTTCTATGAAGAGTCCAACTCATGATTTTGATGATTGATTAGTGTGCACTTACCACCTTTATGAAATGACAGCAAATGACCCTTTAGGGTTTCAAGTACAAGGTTAAGGTTTCGTTCGTTGGGCTCCGGAACCGGGGTCCAACAATAAGTAGTATTAAAAAATAGAAATTTAATATATAAGATACTTCAGGGATCTTAAGTTAAATGATTACTTATACAATCATCATAACAAAATTTTTATTAACATACAAGTAATGTTCCAAATGGAATTCTCATATAGGATCAATTCAGTGAACTTGTTTTTAAATAAGCACCTATATGTTTGCTTAAATATCTCCATACTTTAGTCTATAAGATCAACTACTTTCTTTATAAAGAAGAAACATAATATCTGCTAATCTTTTTAATCTATATTAATGTCCAAATTTAATAGAAAAATAATTAGGAATAATTTAGGGATAATACATATATGCAATATGAATCTCATAATTATGATCTCATCATAATTTCATTTGTAATATACATTTATCCTATAGACTTTATCATATATATATGATTATGTATAAGATAAAGAATGCCTTTAAATAGTTATGTCAATAAATTACAACCAACGGATTGGTTTTAGAGCATAAACCAACAATCTCCCACTTGTATTGAGCCAATCGTTTAAGTATCTTATACCATATCACCATACAACAATCATGTGAGGTAATGGTTTAGTGAGAGAATTCTACAAGATTCTCTAAAGTGGGCACTTACTTAAATCTTACATTTTTCATCTTAATTATCATTATAATTAAGTGAAACTGCCTAAATACATACTTGGATCTTTGATAAGACCTTAATTCCTTTTGTATGCCCAATGACTCTCATGTTTTACACTATATTATTATCTTGAGCAATGTAAGAAATTATATCAAGTTCATTAAAGAACTTCTTGATCAAAGTAATCATTTTTATTAAATGAAAAATGTATTATGGCCTTATTAGAAATTAATAGTACATTGGAATATCTATATAACTTTGAGCTCTGATATCAACTTATACATAGAATAATAGATATCTTTAATACTTTACAAGTATCGGATATCTCAAATACTAAACATCTTTAACACATTATCTCTGCACTTAGACTAATAATAGGTAAACAACTTTTGTATCTATGTCAATAGATCTAATCCTAAAATTAAGTTATTACATTTTCATATCCCATAAGAGTTGTTCTTAGACAGTTATATTTACAAAAATTGAAAATATGAATTATTGTTCTCTTTATGAGCAATATTTCTCTACATACTCCCATTGAAGAGGATAAGTACACTCCTACTGACCTTATTCTAAACATGATAAATCCAAAACTATCTCTAAAATGAACACTTTGAATTCATTATGAAAACGAATCTTTTAATATCTTAAAGCCTTTCAAATATACATCAAATGTATTAACAAAGGTACTAGTTTCAATTGGATGTATTGCCAAAAGATCTTCTCCAACTATTTATCTTGCGAACCATTCTCTTATAAGTGTTTATTGAAACAAAAACTTTGTTCAATGGGTTTGTAGGATTATATCTAACCTTTTGGATCTATTATAACTTTTTGTTATCCAATTTAATTCTAAACTTGTTAGATAATTTATGCTTCAACTAAGCATCACATTAAAAATTACTAACTTTGACTCATTCAAAGCTTTACCATTTGATATTTAATATGAAACCTTGATGATTGATTTAATTGGAACTTTTACAAGAAAGTAGAGTCCTAGGCTTAGCTATAAAATAAATAAATATTACATTGTATAATATCTTATATTGTGTTTTCCTCCTTTTACTGATCCATATTCTTATGGAATTTAACTGTGAAGATATACACTAGAGAATCTCACTCTCTATAGACAACCAAAAAATTTATATCTCATTAATATCAATATGGAAGTATTTTAGCATTTTTGATACTGAATTTCTACTCAGATTTAAACACTCTGAACTTTTATTTTAAATCATTATTTAATTTAATATATATGACTATATCACATAAATTTATCAGTAAATCTAATGAAATATAAGAATTATCCTTTTATGAATTGTTATTACATCCAACACATCACCTGTATAATATTTAACATTTCAATATCATCATCATCATCCTTTCACCAAAGGTTGATTTGGTTATTTTTCAACACAACAAGTTTCACAAGTTTCATGGGATTTATAATTAAAAGGACACATATATTCTCATACGTAACTTTATGATTCTTATTATGTTGATTTAACCAATATGATATAAGAAGCGTCTCGGCTATCCAACTTTGTATTCTTGCCACTTATGTTAAGCATAAGTCAACCTTGGTGCAATACATACAAACTGGTTGTATAAATTTGGATCAGTTACTTTTACTCAATATTCTATTTTTATCATGCTTTGAACATTGTATTAATGTTGAATTCACATTCAGTATCAAATACTCGAAAGCGTGAACTATAAATATATATGATCTCGATCATATCACATATAGGCAAGAAAAGTCGTGTAATTATTTTTCTTCCATTGACAACTATTATCATTCTATAGTAAATGTCTTTGATTGTAATCCGTGTTTATACTTTTAGTAGGCTGAATTAAATGAAACAATTTCATTAAGTTATTGTATCTTTTAGCTATACTTCACACAACCTCTTATATTTTGCTATTACGGTGTTGACATATATCTTAAGTAATGCCATTGAAGTTTATGAGATATTAGTCAATCTAAAACATTATTATATTTTGTTATCTATATGACATTAAAATATCTCTAAAACTTTGTATATGGGACTAATTACAGTGAACGAGCACCTGTTTTGATGATTTTAAGAAGCTATTTATGGAAGTCTTCCGACTCAGAACAAACACACAGTATAAAATGTGCCTCTTCTTGCCCAGAATACGCTGAAACTAATCGAATAATCACTGCCAATATCCATATCATTAACTGTATGCATTATTAAACTCAACCAAATTAAGTTACGGTTGCTGTATTAAAGATAGAAGGAGAAAGAGAAAGACGTAACCTCTCTTATCCAGTAAGGTTTACCCTGCGAAGCCTTTGTGTGACTCTGTGAGCAGGAAAGTAAAAACAGAAGTAATCCAATTCATGCACGAGCTTTCAACAGGATTAGTGGGCATTCTATTTCCGCGGTAAAAGTGGGTAAAAACATTTTTGACATCGTAGACATAGTCGAGTCTCTATGAACTGGCATCGTATACATGGTTCATTGTCAGGGAAATTATGAAAGTATGGGAGGCGAGTTCCCTTACATGCAGAGCGGTACTTTCCATTGAAGATAAGATTGGCGTTTCATTGACTAGTAGTAGTTCACTCGCCGTAGTATTCGACTTCAGGGTTTAGTTTAGTATCACAATTAACTAACGAATAAAGGAAGCGTGTCAATTCAAATGCATTTACGCCATTTGTGTCAAACCAATCTGAAGGTAGAAATAGATCCCTGCCTGCATACATCACTGCTGTTTTATTCTCAAATTACATAGTTGACGTAATAAATGAAAATCGAGTTTTGAATAAGAAAGGGTTCAATCCGCATATTACAACAGATTGCTTTTCTTCAACCTGTCCAATCTAGTATGGGAAAACACATAGGTTGGGATTGGATAGGAAAGGTGCGCCCAAAAACAATTCGTTAATAACGTTTCGTTAAGGAAAACCAGATGGAATTAGTAATCCATTCCTGGGGTTAAAGTCAAGAGCCCTAAATTCCAACCTACCGTACCACAAACATACTCTCTCTCTCTCTCTTCTATTCTATTCTTCCCCAAGCCTCTTCTTCCTACAGCAATAACACAAGTCATAGATAGATTAGATAAGAGTCCTAAATATATTATTGTTAAGTTATATGTGAAAAATCAAATGATGGTTTGGACCTTTCTGGTCCTCCCATCCCTTACTCTGTTTTTTTTTAACTCCAAAGCTGCTTCTTTTTTTTTTTTCCTCCCTTGATTTCTTCTTCCTCCCAAAATGCTAACCCTATGATCCTCTACATGTAATCCCACGTTAACAACCCTAAAGCCCTCTCCGATCTCCCCAACCATGCCCCAAGAAGATCCCTCCTCTTCTCCGATCCCTCACAACGATACCCTCCCTGATGACAACGACGCTCCCACTACCCAAAACGACGAAGCTCCCACTCCCACTCCCGCTCCCGCTCCGGCGCCTACTCCGCCTACCAATAGAAGCAATCGACCGTCCCGCGCGTGCACAATAAGAGCTGCGGCGAGGCTCTACGCGGCGCAACAACAGGCCGCGATCGAACGGAAGCAGAAACCGAAGAAGGAGCCAAGACAACAGCAAAACGACGAGCCGTCGCCGAAGAATGAGCAATGCGGGGGCAGTAGCAAGATCGTTACCCCACTGGTTGGGCCGCCGGAGCCGGCGCAGTTGCCGAGGTGGAACCTTCGCTCCATGTGGGAACTAGCTTCAATACTCAATTTCTTGCATGTGAGCGTTTGCTTAAATGCTGTAAACTTTGAGTCTGGTGTTTTTTGGCGTTTTAGGGCTTAACATTGTAACTGATGGGGTGTTTTACTGTTGTAGGTTTTTAGGCCTTTGTTGAATATACAGGCAGAGTTCTCGGCCGAGGAGTTTGAGACAGCTTTAATTACACCTAATGATACTTTGGGGGATATACACATGCCTTTACTAAAGGTTGGTGCTTTTCTTTTATTCTCGTTTAACTTAGCGTATATGATTTCCAGTCAGTTTAGTTCTCATTGTTTTAATCTCAGTACTTACTAGTGTAAGTTTGTAAGTTAATGGGAAACGGAATGTGTTACTTGTTTAGAGTAATATGTGTGTAAAGTTTTAGCTTTTTGATGCAAACGAAGTGAATTGGTTGATGGTTAGTTGAAACGTGGATTATGGAATTGCCGAGTGGAGATTTAGCAGATGATACGTGAATAACTATGTGTTTGACGCAGATTTTTGCTGTCATTTTAGTTTTGGTGGAGTTGATTGTTGTATTGCTGTAGGTATTATGAAATACTACTGTTTCCTGGGAAGCTTTGTAAGTTCTGAAAGATGTTTAGCATGCGAGGAATCTACTCAAACTCTTTGTTCCATTGTTAGGAGGGGCTTAGTTTATACATCAATTTATACATTGATTCTGGTGATTGTACTTTTGTAGTATAAGCCCTTGTGGTTGATGTGGTAGCTCAATATGAAACTGGATTAAAATGTGAGTTGTTATCTTTTGCCACTGATGTATGCAGTGCTGGTTATCAACCTTTTTGTAGCTTCTGATGTGTTTAATTTGACTTTGAGTTAAGGACCGATGGATATGAAGTGGTCATGGAATTGTGCCTTCTAGGATGAAGAAAATAACATGTTGATATGTGTAGCCTAGACATTAAAGCAGTAAAGGCTGAAGTTTGTCCAATTGAAACAAAACTTTATTCAGCAAATTTACCGATGTTGAGTAAAATATGTGATTGTTGCACATAATGGTTAGGACTTAAGCTAGATTTGATAAATCATCCTAAATGTTTTGAAACAAATGCATATGGCAGGCACATGCTTTATCATTTTGAAGAGTTCTTTTGGCGTCTTTGGATATCACTGCAGGAATTTCATATTAACCAAATCATATTACTGGTTGATGTGACATTTTGTATTGACCTAGAGTTTTTCTGTTTTGGAGGCATAAACAGTATCCATACTATTGCAGGGTTTGTATAATCCTTATGTGGCTCTGAGGCATGGTTTCCATTACTTCCTTCAACAGTATTTGCTATTCTCCTATTATTTAGTAATGTGAACTTAGAAAACCTGTCAATTTGTATGATTTTGAGTGCTATAGTGAGATGGTTAATGTAAAGGTTAAAAAGAGATTTGTTTTGGAGAGTGATTCTTAAAGTTGCATTTCAAAAATGCACTTTGACCTCTTTATTGTTCGCCTTTTGTTTTTGACTTGACTAATTGAGAAAACCATATTGCAATTTTGGTTTGCAACCTATGCTTGAGCCTTCCAAGAACTGTTTAGTGTCTTGATTTAGGCATCTTAAATAAATCTGAGAGAGTACATAGCTATGACTTTGTGCTAATAGCTATTGAAAAAAAAAGACCATGCTTGAATTGACAGATAGATGTAATACTCTTGTGTAAGTGAAACTTTCTGAAACTGACACTGTTGTTTTAGTGTATTAGAAATGATTAAATTAGTATGAAGAAGGATAGGGAGGCAAACAATGTGTGGACATATTCTGAATTGTTTTGGTGGATCACTGTTGCAATGACTTGATGTTAACTCAACAAGATCAATATTGAATCAATTCCCATTCAGTGGACATGCTGTGTTTTTAAATTACTGGTAAAGGAAATTATTGGTATGCCTCTCTTCAATGAATTCTGTAGATCTTATCTTGAGTAATGTCATGCTAATTAATGGTGTGGATTTCCGAGTATTCCAACAACAATGTTATACTGTTAAATCCTTTTGAGACTTGTTAAGTAACAAAAGTTTGACTTGATCAATTGGTTGTGCTGTTGGATTGTAGCCATCTCATCCTGCAATACCACCATCATTCTTTTACAAAAAACAAAAGAAATAATGTCAATTTAGTACTTATGTGGGCTTGACAATCTTGATCAATTTTACACTGGAAATATATAAAACACCAGAATAAGTTCTGTTTATAATTGCAATTGCTATTTTTCATTGTTTTTCTGTCCATCTTTGCTGCAGGCTATCCCACCTATTACAAGAATGGCCCTTACACGGGATACCTGGGTCACTGTTTTGTGCCGAAAATTAAGAGACTGGTGGCATTGGGTAACTCAACTTATTGTACTCAATTTCATTGTTTTTCACTTTTTTATTAAAGATCCTAAACAAGTTAAGCCTTATCTGGTTACATTTTGTACTTGTGCCCAAGCTAAGACAGGTTTTGTTACTTGGTTGCAGGTTGCAGATGGAGAACTTCCATTAATCGCTTCTCATGGGTGAACATGCTAACACCTTTTTGCTAATCCCAAATGTGATTGTTTTTGTGTTTCTAACCTCTGTTTGACCTTTATGTCTTAGACTGGAAATAGAAGCATATAAGACCCTTGATCCTTCCGTTCGTGTGGTGATCTTGAAAGCATTATGTGACATTCGAGTTGAGGTATCACTGTGGTAGATGAAGATTAGATGTTGTGTTTGTTGATTTGAAATAATTGCTTAGTCGATTGTAATGTTGTTTTTTCCACCTAATTGATCTTAAACTTTACATTTCCCATGCAATGCTATGGTGCTGAATGAATTAATTAATCTAACAAAAAAGATGGGAAATATCAATTGGTTAATGGCTCAAGTGTCAATTGTTGGGAAAGTAACTGAAATATTTAGCAAAGATTTCAGCCCATCCTGTACTTTTTCTCATGTTAAATATTCTTGACTTTCACCACAGCATCAAACTGTTATTTTGGTACTTTCTTTTGTCTTAAACGCTTAAGGTTCAGTCATATGGTAATTCTTTGTGTAACTTGTTTTTAGATTGCTTTTGGAATTAACGTTTTGGTGCAGAACATAGTTTCTTGATATTCATAGTGACAATTACTTTGTTTACACCTAAAAATAAAATGATATACTGTCTTTTGCATTTTTGATTCATAGTCAACTAAGCGTATTATTTCTTTTTCATTTCACATATAGACCTTTGAAAATATCACTTGATTTTGTCATTTCTTTATTGCTACATAAAGTGTTAGCAACAACTGATTGTGTTGTCGTTATCTCATGACAAAAGTTTGCCCTTTCAAGGAGTTAGCAACAAATACCTGGAAGAAGCTATCTTGTTATGTGTCATGACAGAAGTTTGGCTTTTCTAGGAGTTAGCAACAAGTACTTGGAAGAAACTTTCTTGTTATGTGTATTTATAGCAACATGTTTGTTTTTGATTGAGTAATCTTGTTTTGGTTTATCATTGTTGATCATTTGGTCTGCTGGTGGTCATCCTTCGGACTAGGCTTGCCTTGTGAGGTAAAGGAAATTGGGTCTCTTAGCACGTGTTCTCTCAGCGCCTTTGTTTCATTGGGCAACAAGCTTAGTTTATGTTTCAAGTTTAGTAATGCCGCCTGCCTTGCCTGCACTACTTGAAGTGTATCACATTTTCATCTAAATGTATGCAAATAAATCGATATTTATAACAGATATCTTCTGTCATCGTACTCACTTTGAGGTCTGGAGAAACTCAAAAAATGCATACCTAATCATACAAAAGTAGCTATCTTAAGCATCTGTTTCTTTTAATCCTTGTTTTTCAAACTTGATGAAATGCAATTACTTTTTTGGTAGCCTTTTTTTTTTTGGTTACTGTGAATTGTACTAATTTCAATTTGAATGATGTTTTGCAGCAAGAAGATGTCAAGAATTATATTGATAACTCCCTTAAACATGGTGTGCAACTACCAGTGTTCCGTAAAGAACGTATTGGGGGTGATTCTCAAGGAATTAATTACTGGTAATGTAAATCTTCCTTAATAAAGCTTTATGCGACTCTGTTATCTTGGAAATAGTCATTAAAGAATAGCTGTTTCCGACTACAACAGTTCCTGTTTGATGAGAGTCCCATTTTTATGTTATAACGTTTGTTATCTATTTTTATTTTGCTGGAGTAGGTATGAAGATGATCCATTGATTGGTTATCGGCTATACCGTGAGATACGAAAAGTTGAGATGAAGAAAGTAAAGACAAAGGGTTCCCAGGTCCTCCCTAGTACAACATACCTTTGGGAAACAGTGGCAACAAATTTTGAAGAATTTCAAGATGTTTCTGTAAGTTGCTTAATAAGCCAGTCTGTTTTGTGCAGTATTTTTTGTACATGTTTTCTTGGTTATTCATAGTTTTGCATGCTTTTCTTTAATCCATTTTTTTACAAATCCAACATTATGATGTGTTTTCCATGCAAGGATTTACCTATGAGATTCCAGTGAGTGTAGCCTTGGATCTTTGTTGTTTTAGTCTTTGAGATTTCTATTCCCCTTTTAATTAGACCAAACATTCTTGTGTGTGTGTGTGTGTGTGTGTGTTTCTGTGCAGAGAAATTATTGGACCAGGACATGTTGCATTTTAATATGAAATGTTCTTGTGTTCTTTAGAGAGCAATTGTAAAATTTTGATGTGTCTACATATCAAAACACGGTTCCGTTTTAGCAGTAATCTTAGAGACTGCCTGAAAATAATTCTCTGTTATCTATTAGTCCTTTAATATTCTTATCTGGAAGTCCAAGAAAAGATGCCAGTACAACACTGGATAGCCCAAACAAACAAAAAAGAGAGAAATTTCTATCTCAAGCATTCTACTAACAGCAATTGAAAATTCCATCTACTCTACACTATTGTTGGAATAATATCTATTAAGAATCCATCTACTCAGAACTTTAAGACTGGAAAATTGCAACTTGTTCTTTCTTCCATGGGAATCTTTCTCAATTTGCCTTCTCCATGCAGGAGAAGCTTTTGAGTAGTAAAAACAGAACAGAGGCATCGTTAGGGAAGAAGTTGAAGAATGACATGCTCCCTGAGATTGAGAAGGTTCATAAGGTACCCAGAGTTACTTGTATGAGAATACGTTTACTTATCAATAGCAGTAATTAGGAAAAAACAGCGTCTGTCTTTCTTGAATCAAGTTGCTTTTCCTACTTGTATCTAATTTCCTGTCTTTTTGCGTTTCTTGAATTGATTATATAGTTGTCTGTTTTTTCTATTTTTGCTCAGAGGAAAGAGAAATTGTTGAAGAAACAACACAGGCAGGCTCTGCTTCTTGATAACTTCCTGAACATGGATGGGCTAGGAGCAGGTCGCTCGCTCCGTGACAGAAAACCTGTCACTTACACTTTTGGTAAGATTACTGAAGAACACAGAAAAAAGAACAGTTTGTTGCTTTTTGCTTTTGGCTTGGATTTCTCTCTATTGTCGATTCCTTCATAAGTAGCTATGATGTTATGGTTGATAGTCCTGGTGGACTCCCATTGTTTGTAAGATATCTTTGGTAAAACCCAAAAAAAAAAATCACCAGTTGGGCGACCTTAATCATGACAAGGTGGTGATTAATGACCAATACATACTTTCAAATGTTAGCAATGTCAGTATTGAGTATTCTCGACACAATGTATTTTGAACTTTTATTCATATATCTAATTATTTTGCAGATGATTATGACCGGTCAATCAATGAGGCTATCAAAATAACAAAGTATGAAGTTCATGACACATTCTTCAGATACTCTTTGTAGCTTATTATTGAAAGGAACTTGTACATACATGCATACAACTGTGCAATCTATAGTGATTTGTTTCTGGACCTTTGTTCTAGGCGAAAGCAACCATCGCCGGAGCCCATTCAAAGAAGAGATGGTTTAGCCATACCTGACGCTTCTACAAATGGTGGATGGAGTGGTCCTTCACATACTTCCCCACAGGGTAATTTCAGTACAGTTTCTCCCAATTCTCCTGGTTATGATGACATTGGTGAAGACCATAGCCTTGAGCCACTGGACAGGAGGTAAAGAGTACTACTACTACTACACAGCTCCTTGTATTGCAATTTGCATCAAGCATGCTCCTTTGCATAATTATGTAACATGTTACAGTAACAGGCGAAGACAGAGGCCACAACGATACTCAGCAAAAGAGTTTGTTGAAGCAGTTTCAGACAATGAGGCTGATTTTGATAGTGATGATGATATAGTTGGAGAGGCTGTATATGATGATGAATATTTGAGGAAACGTAAACAAAGAAGGAAGCTGTCTAGTAGCTCTGAAGGGGATGACGAGTACCAGTGGGATGAAGACAATGGGGAAGATGAGGATGAGGAAGAAGAAGAGGAGGATTCCTTAAGCATCAGTGAGGAGAGTGATCAGCCACAAAAGTTCAATAAATTATCAGGCCGTACTAGGAGAGAAACAAAATTACGATCTGTTGATGAGATCCAATCAGGTCTAAGACGCAGTAAAAGGGCCACTAGGAACCGAATAAATTACCGGCAGTATGACCTTTCTGAATCAGAAGCAGAGTCAATGAAACCTGAAAAGTCAATCGTGTCAGACGAGCACTCCGATGCAAGTGAGAATGTAGAGTATTCAACTGGAAGTAAAGATTCTGATGGCATTGGTAATGAACAAGATATGAAAGTCGATCCACCTGCTGTTGGCTATAACGAGGCAACTGATAGAGAACAAAATCAGCCAGTTGAAAAGTCCAATAGCCCAGACCAAGATGAAGGTGAAGGTGTGAGAAAAAGACGATTCCTTGACCTTAATGAAGTTGCCCCAGGTTCTGGTTTTGACGACGGTTCAAACACAACAATAAAAGATGAAGACAGAGATGATTTTTGAGCTGATCTCTCTACAGGAAAGCACTGTTTCTAGTTTTCCTTTGGAGAAAATGTATGATATTAAAAGGTTATAAATTTTGCAATATGTGCATGGAGGAAATTATGATCTAGTTCTTCCATGGTGTAAGTTAAGCAACGTTGATGCGATTCATCTGGGATTTGCGGCAGGGAGCAACCCGGTGCTGAGAGTTCTGTAGATTAGGTAGTCATTTTTTAGTATGTCTACATTTATAGAAACCTAAAGTGGGTGAATGAGAATTCCATGGAAGTTCTTTATCATATCCAATTAGTGTACGACAACCTTTTTAACCGATTGTAACCGAAAAAATTTGGTTTCTATATGTGCAAGTCTGTAGTTTAATCTTTTCAGTACTGAAAATTTTTGCGGTTGACTTTTTAAAAAATTGATCATTAACTTTTGATGTATGATATTGGATCAACTCCCCTTAAAAGCTGACTTTACTGTATAATGTTTTATGCAATACATTCTAATGCATTATCATCGCCAAATTGAGAATGTAAACTTCAACTTCATTTCAGTTCTGTTGTTAATATTATAAAGCATTGAATGGTTTTCATATTCTAGCTTATCGGGTGGCATCAAACAGGTATCGGGTGATTTTCGTCCTCTAGCTTTGGGTGGCACCAAACGAAGTGTGCAGATTGGGTTTCCTAAGTGAAAATAGCCGCTCTGATTCTGGACACAAAAAAACAAGGAAAGGGTAAGTTTCTATGTTTCACGTAGTCGGTGGAATTCAAATGTTCCACTGTGGCTTTTTAGTGTTCCCATTCTCTTGCTGCAGGCATGCATCTTTTCTGTCGGTGGCCTGAGCTGTCTCTGTACCAACTCCTTCCTTCGCTGCATGTTTTCCGGCAGGGCAGTTTCTTTCTGGGACAGTTGCCTCATGGTCAATTCCTTCCTTCTCTGCTTGTTTCCTGGGTAGTTCTTCATCAGCTTTCTCTTTCTCTGCTGCCACGTCCTTCTCCTTAGCAATTGCTGTTTCTTTTGTTACCTCAAGTGCTTGAATCAAAGTTGAGAGACATTTTTCTGTATCATCCAATGGGGACTTGGGCATAAGGTTCTCTGCGACATCTGCAGGTGTGATCTTGGCCTCCCTGATTAGCCCTTGAATTGTATCAAACATAGCATGTTCTTCGAGTCCCAAGTAATTCTTGGCCAACACTTTGAATGCCTCAAAACTGCAGTAAGACAGTTCAATATGCTTGTCCATCCTTCCCCTCCTAATCAGGGCAGGATCAAGCTTCTCCACATAATTGGTAGTGAACACTATAATCCTCTCCCCTCCACAGGCAGACCATAAACCGTCAATAAAATTCAACAAGCCCGAAAGCGTCACCTTGCTGGTTGTGTCCTCTTTCGGTTCGTTACGAGCAGCTTCTTTCTCCAACTTGTCATCCTCAGAAGATATCTTTCTTTGGCCTGTAAGATCAAGCGAGCAGTCTATATCCTCGATAACAATGATAGATTTCCCAGTTGTTTCGATCAAAAGCCTCCTCAAATCAGTGTTGTCCTTCACTGCAGTGAGCTCAAGATCGTAGACATCATAGTTCAACAAGTTGGCCATTGCAGCAATCATAGTAGACTTGCCAGTTCCAGGAGGTCCATAAAGAAGATAGCCCCTCTTCCAAGTCTTGCCAATCCTGGCATAAAAATCCTTGCTTTTGCTGAAAGTTACAAGATCTTCAACAATTTCCTTCCTTTTCTCAGGCTCCAAGGCCATGGAATCAAAAGTGGCAGGATGTTCAAAAGATACGTGGCTCCACATAGTATGCCTGTAACTTGACCACTTCTGTCCGGGACTGTTGGTGTAAAGCTTTCTCTGTCTACTCCTGACGTTAATCTCCTTCCCTTCCCTGATCACATGCTTCAAGTAAATCTCTGTAATGATCTCTCTGTGACGTTTATGAAAAGTGAGCCTGTAATATCTCCTATCCGGCTGAGGATACAGAGACTGCCCGGTGGTCGCAACTTTGCTCGAAACCCACCAAATTTTAACGCCTTCAAACTCGTCTGTCACTCTCTCGGACTCGTCCATGCTAAAAACCAGGTTGCTGCTATCCTTTCCCATCTCTGCTTTGAGCCTTTTAGCAAACTTTGATGAGTTGGCACTTAGGTATGCCTCCACAGCAGCGAAAGCTTCACTTCGTTTGAGTCGATCTCCTGTGTACTCATGGATTGATACTTTGATGTACGGATAGAAAAGGCTCATGATTCTCTGTGTATACCTCGCAAAGTGCCTGCGAACCTCGTATGGACAATAGTGTTGGAAAACAGCCCAGAAAAACATAATACTGGCAATGGTCGACCCCATTGTCGCCCAAATCTCCGTCGTTTGAGGCATTAGCATCATTTTCACTTTCTTTTCTGGCTCTGTGACTATGAGTGATTGTTGCCGTTGTTCTGTTGCACCCTTTTCTTGTCTTGGGCTTATAATATGTAGGAAAATGTTGTTGGTCTTGTGATTCTTTCTCTTCTAATCATGGTCAAACGTAAGGTCTTCGTGAGTTTTGCATTTCCTTTCATATAAAGTGAGTGAAGAGGCCTGAAGAGTATGAGCAAGTGTCAGAGTTTAGGTACACAATTAGAAATACAATCGTGGTTGCCAACACTGACCTTCAATGCTATTCACACATCCATTTCTCTTCATAGAATAAAGCAATTTTATTAGTGACATTATTAGGTTTAAGTGTCTACCAGGAATGGATATTCCATATGTGAAGGTTCCATCTAATGGGGTCCAAAACATATGCTAAATCAAAAGAGTGGTGACTAATCAACCCTTGACGAGAATGGCACACATGTCAGACACATAATAAATTAGAAGCCAATTAAACGACATATAAAAGGGACTCTAATCTCTATACATTGGAACCAGCAGATGTGTTTACAT
This sequence comes from Erythroxylum acuminatum, assembly GCA_026284645.1. NCBI lineage: Eukaryota > Viridiplantae > Streptophyta > Magnoliopsida > Malpighiales > Erythroxylaceae > Erythroxylum > Erythroxylum acuminatum. The sequence goes on from JANKOD010000006.1 coordinate 24,456,092, forward strand.
TAAATAATGTTATTAGCATTCTCATGCAAAGAGATAAAGAAAACTTTGGATGGAGGGACTGTGCTCTCATGGGATTTCTATTTTGTTCCTATCCATTGACCACACATACGGTAAACACTACTTTTGGAAATGATTTGAAAGATACTAAAGAAAGTCGGCAAACAAGTGTGATCTGACTTGTTCATTTCCCTCAGTTAGGAAACTGACAAAAGTGTCCAGTCATGTTAGTCACGCTTCTTGATTATCTCAATCTTGCCTCCTCATTTGCTTGCTAATTTGTTCTTTCATAACTACAAAGGCCCGTAGACATTGAATTGCATGAAATTGAAATTGGAAAGAAGAAGAAGAAGAAAGGCCGAAGTCCAGATATGATGTCCGTACACTTTTTTTTCAGCCATTTTATAGTCGATCACATCTGTCAACAAGCTGATACTCGTCTAGTCCTGTCCATGTATTAGTCAATCAAACACTTATGGATACTTTTGAAACTTAAAGCAATTGTCAAATTCTAATATGCTGGTCATTCTAAAAAATTTCCTAGAAACTGCAAATGAGCTCCACTTCAATACTGGGCCCCTTTCTTCCTGGAGTATGCTTTTCAGGTTCCCAAGTTGAATAGGACTAGACACCACACGTACAGATTAAAACGTGCTACCTAGTGCTCATAATGCTCAGCTTTTGTTGATTAGGGTCAATGCCCTATGAATCCACACCCACAAAGCACAACAAAAGGTCATCAATCCAATGTAAGAGACGGCCATAACTAATATACCAGCAAATTTATTGTCAACTTATAATGAGCTTTCCCTGGAAACGAACCAAGTGCTTTGCTTTTCGGACTATAAAATGCTTTCGGAGCATAAGCCCAGTAGCAGCTCAGTTAATGCGCAGGTGTCCACCACCAAATTATCCCACATGGATACTAAAAAAAGAACTAAAAAAAAGCATGAGCCACTATGAATAAATTATGATGGTCATTGCAGCTGCTGATTATGAATTAGGATAACAAAATGAAAGGAAACCCTTTTCCCTGTACTTGAGAAAAAGTACATATAAAAACTTACTGCACAGTTCAAGGTCCCTATAAATAAAGAACAGCATCACTTCATCACGAATGATTGTAGTTAACGATCAACTATACAACAAGATAATCAAGAAAGAACTTCGGAGAGTAGATAGAAGTTTGTAAAGTAAGAGAGAATTAAAACAGAGACAAAACAGAGGAACTTTTTAAGAACTCAACCAATCGTTGAGATTTACTCAGAATGTTATTAGCTATCAATGTAACCAATGTACTTACAACAATCAATTAGACTTACAGTATTTATAACCAACAAATCCTAACTGTCAATTAACTAACTACACTTGATCTACTACAGACTCTTTCTCAGTCGTCTAACGCCTGACTGAACTTCTGAGCTATCTCCAACATACTCCTCCTTGGATCAGAAGTTCAGTTTCTGAATCCCAACCATTTTCCTCAACTGCTCAAATCGTGAAACACTAAACCCCTTTGTGAACAAATCCGCAACTTGATCATCCGTACTAATGTACTGTAGTTTTAGTTCTCCTTCCTGCTGAACATCTCTTAGGTAATAGTACCTAAGCTTAAAATGTTTAGTCTTACCGTGGAAAACTGAATTCAGTGAGATTGAGATGGCAGCTTGATTGTCGATGTTTATCACCGTAGCTCCTACTATTTGAATCTGCAAATCCAACAACAATTTTCTCACCCAAATTACCTGTTTAGCTGCTGCTGTTGCTGCCACCAACTCTGCTTCAACTGTTGATAGTGCTACCAGCTCCTGCTTTTTTTATGCCCACGAAAAACATGCGGAGCCTATTGTTAGACAGTACCCCGTAGTGCTCTTCATGTCTTCAGACGCTCCTCCCCAATCGCTATCAACATAGCACATAAGTTCACATTTACCAGATTTCTCATACACCAATCCATATTCAGCCGTCCCCTTCAAATACCTCAAAATCCTTTTCACAGCCATCACATGTTGTTTTCCTGGATCATTTAAGTATCTGGAGAGCATACTTACAGAATACAACACATCTGGTCTTGTAGCTGTGATGTACATCAGACAACCAATCATACTCCGATAACTCCTCCTATCAACATCATCATTTTCCTTCTTCTTGCTCAATTTCTCTTTTGGACAGATTGGAGTCGTTACCGCCTTACACTGATCCATCTTGAATTTCTTCAAAACATCTTGAACATATTTCCTCTGACATACTGTGATGCATCCTCTTCGTTGAGATATCTCCATGCCCAGGAAATATTTCATGCTCCCAAGATCAGTCATCTCGAAAGTTTCATTGAAACGCTTCTTCAGAAGATTTATCTG
>JANKOD010000006.1:24458548-24478251 GCA_026284645.1 Erythroxylum acuminatum
TTTATAACCAACAAATCCTAACTGTCAATTAACTAACTACACTTGATCTACTACAGACTCTTTCTCAGTCGTCTAACACCTGACTGAACTTCTGAGCTATCTCCAACAATGATGCTATCTTTAAGTGTAACCAACCTCTCCTGATGTCATTATGGATTCAAATTTTCAGTATCTTCCTCACTGGTGAATCAGTTTAGAATTGTCTGAGAGCTGTGACAAATGTAGGTAGAGATCCTTATTGGAGTTCTTGATTGTACCTTTTTCGACTTGAGTTACAATTGAAACATCTGAAACCAGAAGTTACCAGTATTTTCTCACAGAAAGATAACTGTAATGGTTATACGCTTTCTCACCTTTCAATGGTTTCTTATCACCTGTTAATTGCGTTATTATGCATACATCCGCTGCTGCTACTAATATTGGGCTTCTCTTGAACGGCTGCGAGAAAATTAATTATGCATTTAAAATGAGATGCCAAAAATTCATTTATTTTCTATTCTCCACTGGAGATAATTGGGAACGCTATGTCAAAAATTCATTTATTTTCTATTTGCCACCGGAGATAATTGGGAACGCTATCAGACATAGAGAAATATCAAAAATTGGAGTACACCAAAAAATTATTAGAATTTTTAACATGGGTAGAATGTAGAGTCCATTAATAAGAATTAGGCTTGGGTCAACCATTGCCCAAATGACTAGTCATTTGGTTAGTTAACCCTTACTACTTATAAACCCTTTAATATTTTCATATTTAGTCAATATAGGATATTTTAACACTCCCCTCAAATGTAACTAAGATTGGACATCTAGTTGTTTCTTAAAATAAACGCAGTGATAACTGAATCAGGCTGCTGGGATTGAACATTCAGACGAACAACCAGGAAATTAATAATCTAGACCAAACCTGCTCTGATATCATATTAGAATTTTTAATTTAGGTAAAGTATAGAGCTCATTAACAAGAATTGGCCTTAGGTCAACCATTGCCAAAATGACTAGAACTAGTCATTTCGTTAATTGATCCTTAACACTTATAAACCCTTTAATATTTTCATGTTTAGTCAATACGAGACACTCTAACAAAAATAGAAGAACTACATTTAATTCCATTCATAATACATACATGTAATGCACACCAAGCTATCACTTGCCCCCTCAATTTATATTTAGCAGATACAAAAAGACTACAAGACTTACCTTATCTCAAGCTCTTTAGATTTTTGAACAACATCTGGGGGTTGAGTTATGTTGGCAGGCTCGTGTTGTGGGCGAACTATCTCTAAAAGACCCTTCTTCTCGTTGTTGCCCACTAAATTGTTAAACGTGAAAACAAACTAGAAAAAAGAAAATTAAACACACAGTATAAAATCTAATGCAAATGAATAAATAACATAACATAACATAAAACAAAATAATTGGGAAATTAACTAATAACCTAATTAATCACAAAATTGAAATTAAAAATATTGTAATTAACAAATAAAACTAATCTAATTATTTAATTACAAAATTAACCCTAAAATTGAAATTAACAATCATAATCTAACAATTATGAAAAAGTAGTAAAATCAAGCATTGAATTTATTAAAAAATCAAAATTAAAATGAAATTAAACAAGATTTCAACTTCAATTAACCATAAAAACAACTAATTAGTCCTAATTTAATGCAAAATCCTCACAATTTTACAATTAGTGAGCAAAATCGCATAAATTTGCTATTCCAAGTGAGATTTCATCCAAATCACATTTAATTCATCAAATTGAATCAATAAATTATATGCATAAAGATAAAATTCAACTATTAAACCATAATTAACCACAAAATCAAGCAAATTTTCGCAAAATCTTAATCCTAGCATTTTTGGGGTTGAAAATTCTAAAGATTGCAAAATACCTTATTATTCATGCATAAACAAGTGAAATAGATAAGATACTTACATGTCATAAATTTGCATGAAAAATGTTGAAAATAGGGTTGGAGATTTAGGGGGGCAACAATGAGGGAGTAAAGAGAGAAGAGAGAATGAAGACAATGAAAGAAGTAGGGTAATATAAAGGGTTGTAGCAAACTTACACGGACGACTACATGACCATTTAACTGACGTGTAAGTCACAGACTCTTCAAAAGCCAAGAGACTAGCCTATAGCCCATCGCGAATTATGCGATCTGTTACATAGGCGTGTATCTAACCATTTAAGTCTATATAGGTGTGTCCCGTAAGCATGTAACTATCTGCAAACGTGTGCAATATGAAAAATAGTTGAACAAACTTTAAAAATTATAAGTTACGAAAATTTAACACACATACCCTAACACAACAATTATGCACAATCTCTTCAGGATGCTAAATTTCCTAACCTGGAACACATCAAAACTTAATAAATCTTATACTGACATCAAAATAAAAACAAAAATGAAATAGAAAAATAAAAATAAAAATAAAACCTAGCCTAATTCTTGGGTTGCCTCCTAAGTAGCGCCTGTTTAACATCGTTGGCTTAATGTACCTTTCATGCTCAAAGCAGTTTATAAAGATATAGTTTTATATTTTTATTGTGTGTTCCACATCCTTCAAGTAAGCTACTTGTTATTGCTTATGACCACAATTTTCCTTCGGTTTACTACCTTGAACTTGTAAAGCTCTAGTGATCCTTTAAAGGTAAAGTCCTAAAAAATATCCAAAAATGAAGCATTACAAGACACACTAGATTTAATTACTTCAATAAGTTCAAGTGTAGGACTAATGACATTATATCTTTAAAACAACCTCTTCATCCCCACCCCTTAATATTCACTTGTTATCGTCAACATCTATTATTAACTTAGAAGTCGCCAAAAAGGGTCGATTAAGGACTAGATGTACTTCTTCATCTTCCTCCACGTCAATAATCACAAAATCAAATGGGAAGATAAAAGTATCAACCTTAACAAGAATATCCTCTACAATGCCCCTAGGATGTTTTATTGATCTATTTGTCAGCTGCATATTTATCCTAATAGGTTTTAGCTCACCCAATTTCAATTTCTTAAATAATGAATAAGGCATCATGTTAATATCGACCCTTAGGTCGGCTAAAGCCTTATCTATTTTTAAATTATCAATTTGACAGGGAACAGTAACACTCCCTAGATCTATGAGCTTCTCTGATAGCTTGTTTTTCAAAAATTTTGAGCATCTTCTACCTAGCGTAATATTTGCCAACTCCTCCAACTTTCTGTTACTCAATAGCATCTCCTTTAAAAATTTCAAGTGTTGTGGCATTTGCACAAGAACTTCAACAAGAGGTAACTTAATTTGGACTTGTTTAAATAGTTCCAAGGAACTTACCAAACTATGCATCCATTTGATCTTTCTTCACTTTGGTAAGATAAGGGATGGCAGTTTGAAATTTCTTGACTTTTCCAGGTGACCTTCAACATCAACTTTTACTTGGCTCTTACTAGTCTCCTTCTTCTTTTCTCCTTCTTCTTTTGAAAGCTTTTTCCCGCTCTTAAGGGTGATCGCCATTACTCGTTCTTTAGGATTTGTCTTCGTATTACTAGGCAAACTCTCTTGTGGTCATTCAGATACTAATTTTATGGTTTGACTGATCTGAACCTCCAAATTATTGATATAAGCCTCCATTCATTGATGTCTTGCTTCAAAATCTTGAGCTATTTTTATCATCATCTCTTCCAAAGTAGGCTTCTTAGCTTACGGTGCTTGTTGTTGAAATCTTGGTAGAGGGTTATTCCTTGCTTGCCCATAGTTTCCCTAGGAGAAGTTAAGTTGATTCCTCCATCCCGAATTGTATGTATTACTGTATGGATTTTTTTAGAGTCTAGGAGCATTCCTCATATAATCCACATGCTTGGGTTGTAATGCTTAACAATTTTGACCTAAATGTTCTAGCTCGCACACCTCGCACTGGATAACTTAACATTGTGGATTCGTCATCAATCTATCGATTTTTTTGCTCAACGCTTCCCCTAGTTTGTCAACTACGTCGCTGCGTTTACTTCATATACCCCCGCTAGCTTGTTAAGTCTTATTTGTTAGGAGCACCACTGATAATTGTTCATCACTATATCTTCAACAAGGTTGTGGGCTACTTCTGGTGTCTTATTATTATAAGTACTCTCAATCGTTGCATCTATTGACTGCCTTGTATTCTGATTTAGCTCATTATAAAAAGTCTGAATCTACGTCTAAAGCGGTAGACCATGATGTGAGCATTTTCTTAACGTCTTCTTGAACCTCTCCTATGTGTTAAATAGGGTTTTAGAATCAACTTGGGAGTAGGAGGAAATATTTTTCCTCAACTTTGCAGTCTTCGCTAGTGGGAAGTACTTCAATAAAAATTTCTCTACCACTTGATCCCATATAGTAAGTGATGATCTTGGCATCCTTTCCCCTTAATGAAAATGGGAATAATCATAGTCTTATTGCATCATCATTAGCCCCATTTATCTTGAAGGTGTCATAAATATCCAAAAATTGAAGATATGTGCATTCAGATCTTCATCTCGTAGTTCATCAAATTGAACAGACTGTTGCACCATCTGAATAACACTCGTGATTTCAAAATTATTGGCGTTCACAATCGGTCTGATAATGCTAGACTCTGCCCTATTAAGTTTGGTCTAGCGTAATTGAACATCATCCTTGATTGGTTTTGCCATAATTCGTAATTCTTCAGTATCAATATGACCTCCCGAGTCCTCTATTTGTCGATCTAGCTCAAACTCTTTAAGTTGTGTTGTGCGGAGATTTCTATGAGTTGTTCTCTCGATTTTTGGATCTTCATCTACTAAGCTCGCTGGATTATTCAGGGTCATAAACTGACCAAAGAATCAAGATCTATGAGAAACAAGAAAAATAATGAGTCAATCAAATAAAATAAATTAGAAACAAAAATAAAACAGAATAAAGTAAAAATGGCTAGATTAATAAAAGCTAGACTTTCTTAATATTACTAATCCTCAACAATGACACCAAACACTTGATTGATTGTGATATATACATATAAAGATTTATCAATTTTACTGCAAGTGCCCGGTGTAGTTGTTGCTAGAACTAGCAAAAATGAGTCGATCCTATGAGAATTGTAAGTACTAGTATTAATCCTTTTACTATTATCTAACTGTCGAATCAGGTTATAGATTTAATTAAAAATTAAAGTAAAAAATAAACTAAGATTGACACAATAATGAACTTGGATAAGGAAAATATTAAGAAATGTCAATATCAAATAACAATATCTAGGTGATGAATACCCCTAAGAATTCTTAAATACTAAGCCTTTTTTATGTAATTAAATTATTGATTATTATATTGTAAAAATTCCTATCTTATGCTAATATCTTTCTCAAGGCTGTTAATAACTAATCCTTAGTTGATTAAATAAAATCTCTTTCTATTTAAATCCCCTAAGATTGCATTATCGATTTGTGAATTTCACTATTAAGTTTGTCCATAATCTAGAAAATTTATGTTAACTTATCGTTATGTTTGCATGCAAATCCTTCTAATTATGGTAAATCTATTCATATAAGAGGATTTATCAATCTCAATCGTATAAAATCAGATCATGGACTAATATTTTGGATATATTAGTTCAAGAAAATAATGTATAATTGAATCTCAATAAACCAAGCAATAAAATTATATTAAATAAAAGATCAAATCATATTGTCATCATAACTTAGGGTTTGATTGACTTTTTCTAATGGTCAACGTTGAATTAATCACAAGTTCATGGTGTAGTTATAGCTAGTATCGATAAGTACGAGTTAATCCCATGAACACAATGAATACTAATAATTATTGTTATCCTATTATCTAGCCTATGAAATGATTTTGATTGTTAATAAAAGAAAATAAAACTAAAGCAAGTAAAATAACATAGGCAACGATATTGAACAGAGAATTAAGAAATCACTTAGAAATTTACCGATATAAAAAATTAGTATCTAGGTTTTGAATCCCCCTAAACCCTGTATGGTAATAGCTAACCTTGAATCTACTAACAACTAATCCTAAGATTTTCAACCGAAATACTCAAGTTGAAGTTTATAGGGATTCGACAGGGGGATCCCTTATCTCCATATCTCTTTGCCTTCGTGATGCAAGTACTCTATAAACTTATTAAACATGTTGTAGTACGAGAGAAGGAGTTCAGATACCACTCTAGGTGTGGTAGATTTAAACTCACCAATCTTTGTTTTGCAGATGATTTGATCCTACTTTCAAAAGCAGATGTCACTTCTATCTCCATCTTCATGAAAGCCCTAAAGAGGAATACAAGTGAATTGTTCCAAAAGCAATATTTTTCTATCCAAAAATGCCTCACACCTACAACATTCGACCACTTCATTAATGAGAGTACAGTTGTAGGAGTTCCCAATGAAATATTTGGGAAATCCCCTCTCTCCACACAGATTAAAAGCTAGAGACTATGCAAGTTTACTTGACAAAATATAAGCCAGGATTTCATCGTAAAGCTTTAAACATCTTTCCTGAGCTGGAAGGGTTCAACTTATTAACTCAGTTCTCAATTCTCTCAATATCTATTGGGTTGCCCACTTGTCTTTTCCAAGTTCCATTTTGAAAGCTATTGATAGATTATTCAACAACTTCTTATGGACAGGAAGCAAGGAGAAAGGTCCCAAGACTATGGTGAAATGGAAAAAGCTCTGTACCCCTAAAGATTGATGTGGTTTGGGGATTTATTCCATCAAAATTACAAACTCAACCCTACTCACCAAAAGGTTATGACGATTAATGAAAGACAAACAATCCCTATGGTGCAGATGGATTCATAGCTATTTCATCAAGAATCGTAGTTTGTGGGCTATAAATTGTACTCATATTCCCTCCACCAAACTTAGAGCCATTCTAAGGCTGAGGGACCAATATAACACAAACTTCATTGTGCTTATAGGCAATGGAAACTCCACCAACTTTTGGTATGACAACTGGTTGTCTATGGGCCCTTTGATTAACTACAATGGTGCGGAGTCCTTTAGGACTTTGTTCCCCATAGCGGTGATAGTTGTTTCAGCCTCACAAAGAAAAGATAGGATAAGGAGAGCATCAATCCCCACCTCTTTAGCTGATGAAATTTATGGATCTTTTTGCAACAATGAACAAGACAAATATGTTTGGAGACATAAGACTGATGGTTGTTTTTCGAATTCCTCTTTTAAGGCATTAGGTTTCAAGCAACTCCTCAACCTGGCATGGACCAAAAACTTATGGGCTAGTCATCTTCAACCTAGAGCTTCCTTCACACTGTGGATTGCAATGAAGGGAAGACTAAAAACAGTTGAAAAAGTGGCCAAATACACTCAACTTACTAATTGGTATTATTTACGTAGATAAGCGGAAGAAACCAATGAACATTTATTCTTCAAATGCTAGTACACTAGCAACATATGGCGAGATATTTACAGTCGATGCTTGCCAAATGGGATGATTGACAACATAGAATGTATACACACACTACAGCTACCTTACTGAAATAACACTGCTTCTAAGTGTTCTTTTATAACGTTATCTTCTATGGTCATCGCTATATGGGATGAGAGAAATCTACATACATTTCAAGACGAAGCCACCTCCCAAAAGCATTTTTATAACCCATTTTTTAACCATATATGGCTTTAAATGTGTGTCCACAAATATAAGCTTCAACATGGATCCTATCTACATAGATATTGGAATGTTTGAGATGTGGCTCATGGCTACTGTTGTTACGTTAATATGACTCATATGCAAGTTGTTGGTCATGGCATCTCCTAAGTCCTACTGTATAGACTTAGCCAATGGTCCTAGTTGTTTATAGATTAAGTAATGGAAGTTGATAGTTGAGGCAAGCAACACATGGGTGGTTCTCAATGTTAGTTGTATTGTAATTGTTTGTTGCACTATCATAGTGTATTGTAAGCCATTTTGAGTTGCCTTCAAGGATTAATATGTTTTAATTTTTTTAAAAAAAAGTTTATAGGATTGCTTTTCCGATTTATGAATCCCTCTATTAGGTTTGACCCTAATCCAAAAGATTTATGTCATCCTATCACTAGGGTTTCAATCAACTCCTTCCAATTACGATAGACCTATTCATCAATAGGATTTCTCAATCTCTATGTATGAAATCAGATTATGATCTAATATTCCTGGGTTTATTAAAACATAAATAAAAACACGTAATCTGACCACAATATAAAAATCAAACCAATTGCTTAATAAAAGAATCAAATCATATCAAAGTATTAACATAGGGTTCATCTAACCTAAATATTAATATTGCACATTATCGAACACGAAATCAATCATACAAAAATAAAGAATTGAAAACAATGGGTTCATAATTTTAAATCTCCTTAAATGTCTTCTATCGAATATTCTTGCGGTGTAAAAGTTTGATCTTGTATTCTGATGGATCTTTCGATAAATTCCTCATATTTTTTTCTTCTCTAGAACAAAATCGCCCCCTGAGAACGATCTCCATGTCTAGAATTACCTCCTAAAGTTTGCTCCCCTTGTTTGCCTCCGTTCATGTCCTTTTATATTAAATTCTAAGATTTTGGTCGATGCACAATTTGATGCATAATCGTACGCAATTTAAATGTAGAATTATATACCAAATGTCATAAAAAGGACTATAACAAATTTCACAAGTAAGTACATAAAATGGAATTTACTAAACTTTGGAATATAATTGAAGCATTTCTGAGACCAGATGGCATAATGATGAATTCATAATGGCCTTTATAGGTTTTGAATGCAATTTTATGTATATTATCTATATGCATTTGAATTTGATGGTAACTTACTCCAAGATCAAGTTTTGAACAGTGTTTACCGATATATGACTCATCTACCAACTCTTTAATTAAAACAATGGGAAATATGTACGTGTCATTAAATTGTATGTTTGTTGAAAGGTTTATATTTTACAAAACCTTTAATATCCATCTTTGTTTTTCACCAAAATAATAAGAGAGGAAAAAGGTCCTATACTTTATTAAATGATCTCTTACTGTAACATCTCCTCCTTCAATTCTTGAATTGTCTTTTTATGCACTCTCACATATTCTAATGTTTTAAGTTGATTGCTTCATTCCCCTCCTCCAACAAAATTCGTTGATCATATACATTGGTTGGTGGTAGTCCTGTGGATACATCATAATCATTCGAAATTTTTTTAGTCATTCTCCCCATTTTAGTGACAGACAATTCATAAATGAAATTTCTCAACCAAACTTCCTGTAAAGTAGCTCCATAATATACAACAAACTTAAAAATAATGCAAAATGACTTATACCTAATTTAGGCCTAAATGTACTCATTACACTTATATTTTGATTGAGGATCCAAATGTCTTAAGTGCAAAATAAAATTATTTGGAAAATCTAGACAGATTCAAAACTTCATCATAATTTGAGCGTAACTTTCTCATCCAAGATCTGATTGAGATGGTTTGAAATTATATAAATGCCTGAGAAAGAGATCTAAAACTTATATGTTTTGCCATCAAGCCCAAGATTAGGATTAAAAGAATAAGGGCATGTTCAATACTAAAGAGTTGAGATGAATAAATAACCTATCACATGAGCTGATGGAAGGTCATGTAGTAGAGAAAAGATCTAAAAAAGATTAATGATCTGAGACATGACCGTGTATTGACTAGTTTGATAGTATTAAAAAATTATAAAAGATGCATGACCTTAGACACAAATGTTTTTAAATTCGTGTTAATTCCTAAAGTTTAAAGGATACATGCCTATTTCTATTCCCAAATATAAGCAAAATGATCTATAGTCTAGGACACGGTTATGTCTCAGAACACATCTATTTTGGATCTAAAATGCGTCCACTATTTAAAGATCCAAAACTCATAAATTTTAGTTAGTTTTTAATATTAACTTTTTCTAAAGTTTAGAGTAGTAGTCATCTTTACTTTTTCTTCTTTCTTTTTTTCATCCAAATTCCTACAAGGAAAAACTTTTATACTTGGCCAAAGGAAATAAATACCTTAAGATGTATTAAACTATAAGATTTGATTTATTTTTATAGTTTGATTTATATACTTAGTATTGAATGTTCTTCTATATTTATCTTTATGATCACGTCATTTTGTTAACATGCATACTCGTCTATTATTTGATCTAATATATCAACTAGATTAGATATTCAATCAAAATTGTCTAATCCCTCTAATATAAAAAGAAACTATATTTTAATGAATTGTTTCGAAGAAGAACAATTGATCCCATGTATCCTTTTGCTTACTTAACTATGCTTGAATGTTATTAGATCTATTAATCAAGTTAATTTAATCCATAGATAGGAAGAAATTTGTATAGGTTAAGGAAAGAAGCTAAACAAAGACACAAAAGGATAATTAAGCTCATTAAATCTTATTTGATAGAGATTTATAATATAAAATAGAAGAGACCATGGCTAAATATAGGACTTTGAAGGAGCTTAATGCTCTTTATTTAAACCAACAATCCCTATGGATCACTTTCTTACCTTAGAGATCAATATCACTTTCGAATTAAAATCTAAACTAATACATATTTTGTAATCTTTTTATGGTCTTACAGGTGAAGATTTGCATAAGCACCAATAACAGTTCCATGTGGCATACAAGTATGAAGCCTAGGAGGGTGATAAAGGAACAAATAAAAGTTTAAGCTTTTTTTATTCTCATGGCAAGATGCAACAAAGGATTTGACTTTATTACTTACTCTTTAGAAGTATTGTCACTAGAATGAGATGATAAGGTTATTCCTAAAGAGGTACTTTATAGCTCCAAAGACAATAACCATTTAAAAGAAAATTTGTGGTGTAAGGTAGCACAATGGAGAATATGTATATGAATATTGGATACGCTTCAAGAAGTTATATGCTAACTGGTCCCATCATCAAATTAGTGAGAAACTACTTATTCAATATTTCTCTGAAGGACTTCTACCCATTGATAAAAATATGATTGATGTTGCTAGTTTGGAAGCCTCAGTGGATAAGACTCTAGAGCCAATAAGAACTTGATTGCTAATATGGTAGTTAATTCATATCAATTTAGCATTAAGCTTAACTTAATACCTAATCATGTAAATAAGATAAATATTTCTATCTTTGATTAACAAAATTTAAATATAACCTCTCTTATTTATATATATAGTTATAAGTAATATGCAAATAGTGAAAGTTTGCGGGATTTGTTCAAAGATGGGACATCCAACAGATATGTGCCCAATGCTTTAACAGGAGTCTATCGAATAACCCAATGTAGCAACTGGATTTTTAAGACTACCCTAAAGAAATTTTGATCTTTGTTTAAATGCATATAATTGAGGATGGAGGCATCTTCCTCATTTTAGCTTTGGAAACCCACAAGTGAATCTATTGATGACTTAAAACCACTTAAGCTTCTAATAATTCAAGCAATCATACCATCTAGGGATGCTAAAATAGCTTAAGTCCAGTTTGATCTGACTCGATCCAATATAAAGTTAATCGACTTAGCCTGGGTTGAGCAATCTTTGAACTGAACTTGGGGTTTAATTATAAACATTTTTAAGATTCAAGTCGGGCTTGGGCTCGAGCTCGAGCTCGAGCTCTACAACAAGCCTAGCACAAAGCCTGAAGCCTAATTATATTAAAAATAATGTTATTTTATTTTTAAATAAAGTTATATCTTTTAAATGAAGAAATCCTAAGACATTGATTTCAAAGCCCAATTGGACAAAGTTAAGCCTAAAGTCCAATCCTTTAGGAGATTTATGATTGAGACGTTGCCCCAAATGCTCTATTTATAGAGTTACTTTCTTCTTCTGTATCTTTAGTTCTCACTTTTCAATTCCCATATTGAAAGTGAAAAAGACAAGGAGTATAAATAAAACATTTAGGCCTTTGCCTCAATCACAAAACTTTTTAAAACTTAGATTTTTATGCTTAACGTATCCTATTTGGGCTTTGAAACATTTAATATTTTTTCTAAAAAGTTGTGCTTTCCTAGCTTGAATGGGCTTTAAATTATTTAATATTTCTCTAAAAGAGATGAACTTCGGCCTAATCAACCTAATCAGGCTTGACTAGCATAACTATGTCTAATTAAAGCGTGACCAGGCCTGAGCCTAGTTCCAACCGCTCAAGCCCGATTGGCCTTCGTGCTAACCTTCCGTTCAAAGTAAGTCACTCGTGGAGTGGAATGATCTTTCTGAAAATTATGAGAATTTCATCGTACTATTAAATATAACCAAATAAACCGAAAATACTAGCCTTAACAACCCTGAACTAGAAAGTCCAATGGCAAGTCCTGTAGGTACTTTGTAAACATGAATTTGAGTTTTAATGGAGCAGAGAAAAGTTAATCTCCAAAAGAAACTAATCTCAGTTGCAACTAGCATTCTCAAATTTCCCATATTTGGTACCATTATTGCAAGTTTCTCAAGTTGCTTTCTGACGGTAATCAAATGCCTAAGTATATCCGCCGCATAGGTAAAGACTTTTGATATCTTCAGCATTGAACCATTAGGCCAAGTCTTCTTATCTTAGAAACCATGAATTATAGACTGGTTCCGGTTTCAAAAGCCTTGACTTGTTAGCAACAGTACCTACCTAGAGGAGGAGGAGAGGAAAGGCATAAAAGCACAAAAAATGAATGAATTTGAAGGAGCTTCTGTGTATATATAACTAGCCAAATATACAACACGATGAAGCTATGACACTACAAAACTTCTATTCCTCTGTTCTAATTGCTGGAGACCAATCACCTATCAAGTACCATAACTTCCCAGTATTCATCGGGTCAACAAACTAGTGATCGTCATCCCATCCACTGATACTTTGTTGATAGATTGTTATCTCATGTTGCAGCATTGCGGCCTTCCCGAGCTTTGCAATTTCTCCCAAAGACATGTCATCTGCCTTGGAGATTGGTAATGCGCCGTATAATAATCCTCGACGCATCCAAACTGGCAGAATTTCAAGCTATGTACATACTCCACAGGTTTTGAACTGTTAAACAGTTCCACCCACATTCCCATACTCACATCTTCCATCTTGAACAGCTGGACAAAAAGGCAAAATCCTTCCAATGAGAGATAAGAAAGAGAAAGAGAAGTAACAAAGATCACATAGAGGGAGGAGTTGAGAACTTCAAAAAGCCTTTAATCGATAGAAGTTGGGAGTCAGGATAAGTGGGTCCAATCTCAAAATTCTTCATCATAGTGGAATCAAATAATGGAAACGATTGCAAATAACTTACCCTTAGTTTGCGTCTCTCGAACTCAGACACAACAAAGCGAGCAATGTCAGATGATAAAATGTAGCCTGGTCCATTTGCATAGGGAGGATAAACTTCTTCTGGCCACTCCTGCAATCATAGAAGTAACGATAAGAAACAATCAATATAACATACTGCGCACCGAAATCAAGGATCTTATGATAAGCTTCATCTAAGCAAAATAGATGAATCAACAAAATGTCAAACAAACAGCAGAGCCAGTAATAGTCGACTGGCTTCTATTCTAAAACCAAATCCATCCCACAGAACAATTAGTAGTTCTCTTTGCCTCATATTCATCCATGAAAAATGAAAAGTTACCAAGCAATCGCCAGAAAGTAAGGGGAGATAAAGGAGCCATGCATGATACTTTACTAAGCACAGACTCAATCAATCAAGGATTGTAAAATATATTGCTGTTTCACCCCACAAAAGAAAGACTCAATTGGGTAGCAATTATACAGAGGAAGTGTGGGGTAGCGAGCATTGTAGATGCTGCACAACTACTACAGGGCAATATAGCCATTCATTTTCAGAGCCTAACATTAAAATTCAGGGGCAAATACTCGAACTAAGTCCACAAAGACCTATAAGAAGCTATTTAAATAACTAAAGGCATAGATACATATATCCTACCTCATGTGTAACTGCCCATTTACCATGTCGCAAAACCTTGTAGTAGTAATTGATGTTCCCAATGTACAAGCTTCTGTCCCTTCCAACTTTTCTTGCTTCACTGAGAACTGCATCCACTCTTACAAATGTGTCATCATCACCCTTCATAATGTACTTTGCACGCACTGTGCGGACCTGTGAACAACAAAGCCAGTACAATGTAAATTATAAACAGAAGAATCAAGGATAATATTAATTTTCTACATGCTTGTATGATATTTTTCATCACTCACCCCATATTCACAGATAGCAACCGTTTTTAACACCACAAGATCATAGTTGTCCATGTAAGGAACTATAACAATATCCCCAAAAAATTCCGCCTCCTTCTTTAACTCTACATTCACTTCTTTTCGAGGATGCTGCTCAAACAACAATTACAAGAAGCATGTCATACAATTCAAGCTCATCACGTTGAAGAATAACCATTAAAGGAGTAGGTGTCAATAGTCATCACATACCAGTGCCACAAAGAAGCGGGCTACCACGTTTGAAGATTTAATCAAACTATGCTGCATCCAAGACTTCCTCACAGCCATTCGCTCAGCAAAATGGTTACCCGCAGAAAGAACCCCAATGAAAAGTTCCACAGATCTCTTGGGAAGTGGTGGTGCTTTCCATCTGTTAGACATCTCTAGATGCCTCTGAGGCGCAAAACTAGGATGTGTTGTAGGCAATGAAGCAGCAAATAAAGAGTGGATATCGACATCTCCTGTCACAGTAAGTCCAGTGGCATCCTCAAGTGTGAATCCCTGCCACCAGTACCAAAGAATATTAAGAATCATCCACATTGACCTTGACATTAATGTGGTATAGGTATTCACTTACAGTGCGATATGGAAAAGAAGTGACATGCCTCCCATCAAC
The DNA here is from genome assembly GCA_026284645.1 of Erythroxylum acuminatum. Taxonomy (NCBI): domain Eukaryota; kingdom Viridiplantae; phylum Streptophyta; class Magnoliopsida; order Malpighiales; family Erythroxylaceae; genus Erythroxylum; species Erythroxylum acuminatum. Next base: position 24,473,376 of record JANKOD010000006.1, read on the forward strand.
ATTAACATGATAACCCTCCAAACCAGCACTAAGAGTTAGAACAAACAACTTCTCCTCTGTAAATGGGAACGGCCAGTCAAAAGAGACCTTCTTTGCTCGGCCGATAAGCCTATTTAACCACCATATTGCCTTTGACTCCTCAGAGCGGTTGTCATCATCACGGATCCACTTTTCACATTTTACATGATTGTCAACTGTGGCCAATATAAGAATTAGCAATTTGTTATAAAAACAACTAAAATGGCAAAGTCAATTTCACTAAAACAATCGAGCGTGTTCTTGTGTTGTTGACTTTTGGATCAATTTAAGCAAACTGAAGCACACATGCACTTGGAAAATTTAGATGAAGAAGTAAGTTCCCTTTTCCCCGGAACTAGAAAGCAAGCTAGGTAAATTGAGCCATAATTTACATATAAAAAATTAAGATGTAAGATCACCAATTTGCATCCAACACTTACTAGCAGTCCAACCAAATCTTTGAATCACACATCAGCAAAACCAGAACACCGCAACATTTATCCAGGTCTACCTTTCGTAGGTCCGCAAAAATGGTACATGTGAAACTAAAAATCGTGAAACATAACACATCCTGTAATTTCTAACTCTTTCCAATTATCATGCTGAATCCACATATGATCACATTAAAGTACGGCATCAGTTCAAATTTCCTGGAGTTTTGTAAGCACAAGGGAGCAAAGAGAAGTAATAAATCTTCGGTATCAACTATGCGGCTATGCAGTGCAAATCCATGACTGGTAATACACCCCCAGATACCCAATAACTATCAAGAACGCAAAGGCTAGAGAAAAAAATTTCTTTTATGCAGGTTATCAACAACAATTAGAAGATCATTGTCTATCAAACAAATTTTGAAGGGAAAAAAAAAAAACTCACCGGTCTCTTCATGAGCCTTGGACTTCCATCCCTCACACCTCAAAGCAGTTCCCCACTGCATTCTATAACATGTATTCTGCTCAATTACCGGCTTTTCACTCCAATCACCTTTCAATCTTGGATTGAAATGTAAAATTCTTGGAGGGTCTTCACCTTCCACAGTCTTCAAACCCTGCAACTCCATCATAAACTGCGACACCATCACAGAATCACCGTCTTTAATCAACGATATCTTTGGATCATTCTCCGGATGAGCAGCTCTCGGCTTTCCCACCACAGTTATATGTGACCCCAAAGTTAGGCCACACGTCAACTCCATAACATTCCCTCGGTTAAGGAACTCAGCCCCAGATAAAGAAATCGAATGTGGACAATTTTCTGATTGGTTATGAGGCTTCTTCACGTCCACAACCTGCACCAAACCTGCTTCAATCTCTTCCCAGAGCTTTCTCCCAACCTCCCAAGCAGTTTTTGCATTCTTATGAAGCTCCAAGGATCCGTCTTTTATAGTGGGGTCAAAATCCAAACTTGACAAGATTGTATTGGACTGCACAACATTTTCAGAGGTGTAGAGCAAGGACTGAGTTGGCTCGGCCGAGTTCTGCGAAACCCATAAAAAGGGTCGAGACGGAGCGTCCTTGTCCTGCAAATTCTCTTCGCTTTGAAGTTTGGAAGTACGAGTTAACGGTTCTTGAGACACAGAACCGAAACCAGTATTGAACACAAATGGGATTTCTAGAGTTACGAGAAGTAGATACAACAATCCAACACCAATCAGGATTTGAATCGATCTTTGCCTGGTTAAAGACAGGAACATATCGAATCTATCCAATTTTGTCTCGGATTTTCTTCTCTTCATCTCGGGAAATCCCAGAAGAAAACGAACTAATTGGAATCCAGAACAAAGAAGGCGAGAGAGAGAGAAATAAAAGAAACTACTGGAAGAAGATGAAGAAGAGAATTAGGTCATCGAAGAGAAACGCGTATCGAGAGGCAAGGACGTGGAGGGGGAAAGTAACGGTTTTAAAGGGCAGATAGTGATTTTTGAACAGGTCGGTCCAATTTTCCCTTTTTTCTTTTCTTTGTTTTACTTGATCGAAGTTTGCTGCTTCTTCTTTCCGGGAAAGAGAGAAAGTTACAGGAGAATTTTCCTGCGTTCAAATGTGAGAATCATTACTCCATGGAATGGAATCAACAAAATGGATAATAAATAACGAAAAGGACAGACAGACTGCTCAGACATGAATAGGTGTCTTAATCACAAGTTTTCTTAACAGAAGGAAAAGTTGGCAACGGATACTTCCTTTGGGTTGCAAATTGCAATAAATAGCATTAAGTAGGTTAACTTATGTAAAGTAGAAAATTTTATACATTAAATACGTTAACTTTTAGCTTTATACATAATTTATTATATATAAAAATCGAACATCCACGGTTGGAGATTGAAAAGTAATTCAATTATTCCTTCCTCTACAAAAACTGGGAACAGGCTAACAATTGACAGTTTATATTACTTTCAAATTATAAATTAGATTAGAGAAAAAAGAGAATAAGTTAGGGCCGTTTGGCTCCACTTTTGTTTTTTCCTGTTTTTAGTTTCTGTTTTTTTTTTTCTAAAAAAACGAAAGTCTATTTGGTTGAGATTTGCAATATAAAAACTGAAAACAAAAACCTGTTCGGTTGAAATTTCTAATAAAAAACTGAAAATAAAAATATGTTTGGTTATTATTATTATTATTGTTGTTGTTGTTGTTGTTGTTGTTGTTAAGTTATTCTTATTATTATTAATTTATTATTATTATTATTAATTTTTAGTAAGTTATTCTTATTATTATTAATTTTTAATAAGTTATTATTATGATTATTAATTTTTTAATTATTATGATTATTATTAAGTTATTCTTATTATTATTAATTTTATTAATTATTATTATTGTTGTTGTTGTTGTTATTATTATTATTATTATTATTATTAATCGAGATAAAAATAGGTATATATTGTTTTTCTGTCGAAGAAAACATGTTGTCAAAATTAAAAGAAACGATGTTTTCTGATTTTTGTAAAACTGTTGTGGTTTTTTTATTTTCAGGAACAAAAAATCACAATAGAATAAACCAAACACGTTTTACTTACCTGTTTTTCTTTTTACAAAAACGGCAACAAAAAACGGAAGAAAAAAACGGAAACAAACAGCCCTTAAATTAAGAAGAGGGATTTTCATGGAAAATTACCATAATAGTAATAAATTGATTTCCAAAACGAGTCCTAGAAAGAAGGAAAGACACCTGTTTTGACACTTGGAACACTACCACCACACCCAGCACGCGTGTCAAACTGAGACTGACGTGCTTTGGCCCTTTAAAGAAACATATGGCACCAAGGGACATGAAAACAGGAAGCGCAACCATATATAAAATCCAACAAAGGGAACGAGAGGACTCGATCCCACATATTTTTAATGTTGGTGGGTGACAGCGAACTTGGTCATTTACCATTATTGACGTAATGTTTTCTGTTTGAGTCACAACCTCAATTCGGTGGTCTAAAGACAACGATGTTATGAAGTGGAACTTCTTTCTTATTAAAGATTTTGTCGACACGATACTGGTGAATGAATGCATGTGACACTGCATTGTCGTAAAAGAAACAAAAACATATATTGCTCTTGATTCTCTTATTGTTTAACTTGCAATCCAGGCAAGCTTTAATTACACCAGTTAGGGAAGTATTAACTTATAATTAAACTGCTAACTATATAGAAAATGCCAAGTCAATATTTAAACGGATCTTTAGCTGAGAGTTGAACGATACGGTTAGGTAACTTCGTACTTTGTTTGAATAGGGACTGATGTGCATGATTTTAGCTCCAAATCGAAGACAGACCTTTCGACCGAAACTTGTCAAGTCCACCTAGCTTTTTAAAACAACGTAATTGTCTTAATCAAGCTTGTCTAGATTTAACTAGCCATAAGCCAGTAAATAAAACCCAAAGTGGAGGGAGGTTAGTGCATTTCCCACCAAAGTAATGTTCTGCTCCTGCGTGTGGCTATCACTGGTGCTGTTGCCATATTATTTTCGAGTGATCCACTTAAAAAATAAATAATATATGCCAACTTTGGAAAAAACGAAAAGGAGAGTAATAATTAAAAAAGAAAAAAGAAAGCACCAAAGCCGCTAACACAGTGGCCCGGCCCCATCAAACACTCGGATTTAGTTTAGCTGAGCTGTTACTTAGCCCTTTTGATATGGCAGAATATATGAACTCTTATTTAGAAGGACGAACCCGTCGTCTTTCGAGCGGCCTGTAAATCTGAGGGCCAACTGGCCATAGCTGTTAAGTGTTGAACCACATGGGGTACAGTCCCAGTAAACACAACAATACCAACTATACAGTGTTAGCTGTAGAAAGAACCTGTGCTTTTATTTCCAAGTTCTTCCTTCCAAACTGGGGAAAAAGGTCCTGTGTCAGAGATGCCTCGGAAAGCCTTCAGTGGGGTGGCGTGGCATCGGATTGTTGAGGGAATAATTCTTTGATTAAAATAACTGATATTTGGATTGGAAATTGTATCTTTTCCAAGTCACTTTAGCTAAGAGAACAACTTGGAGAATAGATTCTTCTGTCCGTTATATATTCTAGGGTTGCGTGGAAGTCCCGTGACGTTAGTTTATACCCTTGCAGTCAATTTATTTTGATTGTAATCATTTGTATGACATTTTTCATTAATTAATGAAACGCATTCTTTATCTTTATATATTTATTAATGATTTAATTATTATTCGTAAAGATAAAATCTTTAGAATAATTACTGTGTAATTGAAATTATGATGAGATCATGACTATGAGATTCAATATACACTTAAGTATTATTCCTAAATGTTTTTAATTATAGTTTCTTCAAGACTAGATATTGTTGAAACGGTAAAATTAGCACACATTATGTTTCTTTCTTATGAAGAAAGTAATTGATCTCATTAATTAAA
>JANKOD010000006.1:24501896-24516335 GCA_026284645.1 Erythroxylum acuminatum
ATGATTCTTCCGCTGCAGCTATTGGTGATTATTATGATTATGTTTTTGTCCCAAGGAGGAGACATCATATTGTTTATAGTGAATGTTCCATTCAGGGGGAGATTTTAAAGTATATGTGGGAATATTCGTCTTGCTTTTTGGCATCTTTTTGTCCCAAGGGGGAGAAATTTGGATGATTGATGTTCTTTGGAACTTAATATTGGATTAAGGGGGAGTATTTGTCATATGATTTGTGTATTTGATGGTTATATGTCCAATTATGTTGTTTAAGTGGAGTTTCATATTTGTGACAAAAATGCCAAAAGGGGGGAAATTTTTAGAATATATTTTATATATTCTTTTTTTGATTTTGGCATTTTAAATTGGACATATAAGAGGTAGATTTTATGTTTTATTAGAAGTCCAAATAGCTAATGGGATATGGTATCCATGTGGATTTGTTTTATTAGAAGTCCAATTAGATAATGGGCTGCATGGATTTCTATATGATTTGAAAAAGGAGTCTAAGATACATATGTGATAAGGATGAAAACCTAATATTCTATCTGCAGTTTTTTTTTGTTGTTGAGTGAGTGTGATCACGTGGAAAAGGATTTTGCTGGCTGCGCATATGAGTTCTTTGAGCTGAATAACACATCTGGAATTAGTCTTATGTTGGATTTTGGTATGTGTGCTTAAAATATTGGTTGCTGGGATATGAGGAAGTCAACTGAATAATCCATCTTGCGTGTGACCTATGGTGTAATTTTTGTGAGTGTGCAGTGGTTTCTTTTGGAAGATTAAAAATAACGTGAGTGTGTCATAGGCAGAGATGGATTTGCTGTGGCCTTGATCTATGGTGCAGTGGGCGTAACTTTATTTATGGAAAATATATAGTTGAAGTCTATGTGTTGTGGAGTGGGCATTGAAACAGGAGCTTATGTGGTTTTTAGTGTCTTGCAATTAAATGGGGTGTGTGCGGCAATGTGGTGAAGGTGGTGTGATTTGCAGCTACGGTAAAGAAGCTTGCGGCGCATGATAATTTATACAGCTGAATAACGTGTTTTGTGTGTGAGCCAAGGTGAACTGCGTCAGCTCATGATTGTTGCAATGACTTCAGATTTATTTCAGTGGACCTGAACCGATTGGGAAGTTGTCTTCTTTTCTATCTCAAGTATTATTGTTTTTGTTTCTAGTTATTTTACTTACTTGAGTTGTTCAATTAATTGTCTTTATTAGTAAACAGTGTGTAGGTTAGTACGAGGAGGTCGTACTATTGGGTGTGAAATTATTTCACGGGAAATAAGGTTGAGTGATAGTGCCAAAGGTTGAGTGGGTCGGCTTAGTAAAGCCTTGGGTAATTCTATTGTACTTTCGTGAAAGTGATTAAGCTGGGTGAAAGCTCCGCAGTAGGTAAGGTGTGTCGAACTGCGTTATCAAATTTTCTGGTGTTGATTTATTTTTTGTTCTTTTAATTTTTATAATTTTTTGTTTCCCAGAAACGAATCGGAAAGTTCGCGAAATTAACCCCCTTCGATTTTTCATTTTTGATGTAGTTGTAATCATCTCTTGTTCCCAACTGTTACTTTTTATTCTTCTTTCATTAATTAATTCCATTTCTATTTTTTAAAAAAATTTATGGAACACAAGGAACCACGTTGGTATATAGTGGCCAATATCTAGTGAATATTCACGATGATTTTCCTGGGTTAGTACCCGAGGACGTCACCAAGATTTAAGACTGGTGATGTTTAACAGAACCTAAGGGGCCATCGCAAACAGAGCAATGAATTATAATTGATAGAATCATAGTGGCGTGAGAATTAGTACAATATTTAGAAATGATTAAGAACCAAACATGGATTTTATATTCTTAATGACATCATCGTCTACTTGGAACGCCTTGGTTAACACCTCGTTGGGAATGGAAGGTTTTGAAGCAAAAAGAGTTGTTGCAGCCACCGCGGACCCCGGCAGCTGACTATTGAAGGCTGTGAAAAGCAAGGCTTTCCCTTTCCCGACATTTTTTTGGAAGTGAACAAGACCCCTCGGAACAACAAACATCTGTCCCTCTGTCAAAACTTTGGAGTGGAATACGTTGCTAGTCGTAACAAATCCTACCAGCATCTTCCCTTTGATGACCACACCAGTTTCAGAGGCTCGAGGGTGTGAATGTGGAGGGTTCAATCCACCTGGTGCAAAATCTACTCGGTTCATCGAAATCCCAAGTGTGTTTAAGCCAGGAAATGCAAGAACATTAGCAGGAGTGACAGACCAGCCAAACATATTGCTTGTGTTCCCTTCTTTGCTTAACCCATCAAAGAAAAAATCGTCTGAATTGACTTCATCCACAGGTTTACAAGGGAACCCATTAACTGATGTAGAGGCGTTGAAGTCTGCAACACAGAAGTCCTGCAAGGGATCAGGATCAGCAGAGCTGACAAGCAAAGGGAAAAGCAGTAGGCCTCCCATCAGGGAACTAACCAAGCAAAAGAGTTTCCAAGAAATCATGGCAGACATGAAGAATACGTCTGTGGAGATTAAGCAGCCTTCCACAACAGGCGCCAACAAAAACACGAAGGTTAGTTGGATAAGTTTCGAGGTTGCTCACAAAGAGCTTGCCAAGGGCGCTCACAGACAGCAGTTAAATAACAATAAAGTTGACAGAGGGCACGATTGGTACTCAATGGACAGGGGAATAAAATCCTCTATCCTCTGTTACGTTACTATATTCCAACCTGTGTGTTTCCGCTTTCAAAATGGCTCGTTTTATGTGTAAAATAGATATAAAACGACTTTATTTTGGAACGAAAATAGGCCCAGGGAATCTACCCTAGACAGGACCGGAGGCCAGTCTTGGGAAAACAAGTGTAAATTCTTCGGTTGTACAAGGTCAACATCATTATTTTCCGCGGCGTTGAAATGGTCTTTGCAAGGACCTTCGTTTTCTTAGAGTTGGGAGTGGTCCAAGAAAACAACTCAATAGATTACGTAAAAATTACGCTACTTCCTACCTACTATGGAGCCAGGAACCTGCAAGAATGTATAAATTAAAAGGATAGTTCCTTTGACAATTTCCTTTCCACTGAGAGGGTTGAAAAAAGCTGGTGAGAATATGACAGGCCTACGTTTCAACTCAGAATTACGCCAATGTAAATGAGAACCGACCGACCGTATTCTAATTTTTAGTATACACACGTTTTCTTCCAATCACTGTAAGATTTTTAATGATTCAACAGTAGAAAGCCGTGTTACGCCCAGGTCATCTTGAAAATGAAAGTCAACTGAACCGATTTCTTCTTTTCTGATCTCTTTTTCTTCATCAGCCGCTATTATAGCCTTTAGCTTTAGTAATTTTCCTATTTACATGTGTATCTTTACAACGAAGTTAGGGAAGCCTTAGCCTCGGCGAGTTACAAGCTTGGATTCTTAACTCAGATGAGGAAGAAGAAAAGAAATGATTGACCGGATAAAAGTTTATTTCTATATTTTCACTTTTTATCTCCGCTTTGTAACAATTATTAATTACAAGTCTTTTTATAGGATTAAATATCAGCTATTTGTACATAATATAATTCTAAATAACAGCTATTATATCTAAGTAGCCTTTAACAAAATAACTATAATTTTTTTAGAAAATTTATTAAAACTGAAACTTACACTATTTAAAACTGGACTTAATAAGCTTTAAATTCATATTTAGTTCACCAATAAAAACACCCGTTTGTCTTCTCAAAACATATCTTACATTCTCTATTGTCGAAGACTAGAAGTTGCATTTAATTAATTGAAAAACTCTCTTAACACCCCCCTTAAACTTCATTTCTTCACAACTTCAACCATCTTTCTTGTGAGGTTTTGTAAAAATATGGTTATTTTATTAAGAGTTTTTATGTATTCTACCCCAACGTCCTTATTGGTAATGTAATCTTAAATAAAATAAAACATTGCATCTCTATGCTTGCTCCGATCATGAAACGCTAGACTTTTTGCAAGAGGATGGCTGATTTGTTGTCTAACATAATTTTAATCACTTCCTTTTGAGCAAAATGAAGTTCCTCTATCAATTTCCTTAGACAAATTGCATGATATGCATCGGTAGTTGTAGCAACATACTTTGATTTATATGTTGAGAGTGTTACAACTGATTGTTTCGTTGATTACCCTGAAATTGCATTTTCTCGAAACAAAAATATAAACCCGAAGTACTCTTTCAGTCATCAATATCATTGGCATAATCGTTATCACAATATCCTTTTAGGTGAGCCTCATTCGAAGAAGTATAAAAAATGTCATAATCAAGAGTCCCTTTCAAATATAGAAGAATTCTCTTTGTGACTCGCATGTGTTCTTCATTTGGATTCTCTATAAACCGACTCACTAATCTTATGACAAATAATATATCAAGTATAGTACATGTCAAGTATCTTAGGCTTCTCACAAAGATTTAAAATGTGGTTAAGTAGACTTTCCTTACTCCATCCTTTTTGAAGAGTTTTACCTTGCACTCCATCAGAGTATTCTCAAGATTGCAATTTATCAGCGTAGACTTTTTTTGTAATCTTTCTTGCATACGACTCTTGAAAGATAAATATCTCATCACTCTATTGTTTTACTTATGTGCCCAGATAATATGATATATGCCCCATATCACTCACCTCAAATCGTATGCCAACGCTTTTTCAAAATCATCATACTCTTGTACATTATTTCCCATAAGAACGAGGCCATCCGCATAAATGCAGACAACCTTTAACCTTCGCCCCTTATCTTGATGACCTTTAAGCATACATCCTTTCAATTGTTTCACATATACTTCTTCTTCAAGAGCACCATTTAGATAGGTTGACTTTACATCAATTTAATGAAATTTCCACTAGTTTTAGGCCATAAGAGTGTCCAATAACCTTAGTGTCTCTAAACGAGCAACGGGAGCAAATACTTACTCATAATCTACACCATGCTTTTGTTTATACACCTTTGTAACTAATCTAGCCTTATACCTTTCAATTTCTCCTTTTCTTTAGCTTATACACCCATTTAACCCTAATTTTTTGATGACTATTTGGTATTTTTATAAACTCACAATGTCATTTTTCTGAATGGAATGAATGTCTTCCTTTATAACTTACACCATTTCTTGTCTTTAATAGTCTCTTCAAAACTCAAAGATTCATTATATGCAAATAGACAAAAAAAAATCTCACCGTCTAATTTTTTGGTAGCATCATAGAGATCTCCTATGCTTCAAAATCTTTGAGGTTGTTTGTTTTAGCTTGTTAACGAAGAAGTTGGTGTGGGAAGAGTTAAAATCTCGCCTTCAATGGAATTATGTTGGTTATAATATTAACATTATAGAAAAAGTACTCTTGAATTGATCTCATCCTTTAAGAATTGCTATTTTTCTTTAAGAAATGATGTGTATTTTTCATGGGGGGTTTCCTGAAAAAAATCGACGCATCTTATTCCGATTTCTTATGAAAGATATTTAATATACCAAAATAGAAGTTAAAGAATGTATTTATGTTGGGCGTTTCCTTTATATAAAAATCAGCGGGCAGTGATCCATTTCCTTGACTCGTACTCAATTCAATAGTTCCAATTATTCCTTTGATTGGAACATTGGCAAAAACGAGATTTTGTAATAGAAAAGGACATCCCATTAGTAACTCGGCCTGAGCTGATTCATTAGATTATGATATTATCGCCCGATTTGTGTAAATATGCAGAAATCTTTTTTATTATTATAATGGATCCTAAAAAAAGAGTTTGTATCAAATAAAATATATACTTTAACTTTCTTGCATTAAAACTTTGGCTTGCAAACAAAAAAATACTTTACGCTTTTTTGAAAGATTAGGTTCGAAATTTTTGGATGATTTTTTTATGAAAGAACAACAGGATCTTTCTTTGATTTTCCCAAGAGCCTTTTTAATTTCACGAAAGGTATATAAAGAGTGGGCTTGGTATTTGGATATTCTTTGGATCAACGATCTGGTCAATCATGAACAATTTGTGATGAAAAGATTTAACTTAAATCGAAATTTAGTGTCCCTTCTAGTCAAAAATTAGGGCAGCACAATCACTAGCCAATAAAATATGCCTCTCTCATTCCTTTCTTCATTCATGGTTCAATATTCTGGTGTCTTAGGCATAGAGGAACCACACCAGTCTATCCCAAACTTGGTGGTTAAACTTTATTGCGGTGAAGATACTGTAGGGGAGGTCCTGCGGAACAATAGCTCAATGCGAGGATGATAAAAAGCTTAACACCATTGAGGGATTTAAGATATTACTTTATAAAGAAAAATGACAATTCTTAAAGGATGAGATTAATTCAGAAACACTTTTTCTATAATGTTAATATTATAACCGACAAAATTTCATCCTGTATTTTACATATCCATACAATTGAGTTCTTGGGTTTTCAAAATAGTGTATAAAGAAATGCATCATGGGTATTTTGTCAAAATTTAATGGCCTTCTTATTTCTTATTTTTCTTCCTTTTCTTTTTGTTTTTTATTTATCATTAATAGTATAAAATTTAAATATAGTATGCCCGAATCAAATCAACATATTTTTTGTTTTACGCCCCACGTTCCAGATTGCGCCCTGGATTATTAGATAAAAATCCAAAGATGAAGTGAGAAGCAAAAAATATCACTACATTATAAACAAAGAGTTTTAAAGTAAACATTACACAATCTCCAAAATCTTTTTTGGTTTTGAAAAAGAGAAGAAGATAGATTCTCTCTTTTTAGTTAAGTTTTATACTACAAAAAATATTTTGAAAACAAGAGATAAAATGGGTTCTAGAAATACAAAAGAATTTTCTAAATTCATTTTTAATATCAATAAAAGTCAAGTCGTTTGGAGATTTCGGATTAAATGGATATATCAATATCGATTCGATCCGAGAATGAAATTTTATCAATTAAGAAAAAATGTCATGGTTGCAGGAGTCTATATATCACATATAGGTTTTATATTTTTTATATTTATATTTCTATTTTGTTATATTTATAATAGTAACATGACATAACTATCAAGGTGAATTCGGGACCTAAAAGATCGAATGTAAGGAGACATAGATAAGTCAATCCCATATAAATTCCAAGGTACTACGAATTCACCATTCAAAGGGAAGTAGACTACTCAAGAATTTAAAGTTTCATTTAAAAGGAAACAGTTTAAGAAGGTTCAATTGTTCGAAATGAATCTCTAGATCTGTGGATTTATCAATATCAAGTTTTTAAAACGAAAAAAAATTGTTGGCAATTATGTATGATCAAAAGAAAATTGTGAAGTCCATTTCATTCCACAAAGATGAAGATCAAATAAATGTTCACTCTCTTTCTATTGAAAGAATAAATATTTCTCATCCTTCATTAAATAGTCATCAAGTTAAACATAAATTCTTTAGTTCAAATCTTTCAGGGCAATTAACTGTGGAGCCATATAAGGTAGGAAACCCTCAAGTACGGTTCTAAGGAAAGAAAATTACTTGTCTATTCATTGAAGGTGAGAAGGAAACGAATAATCATCTACTTCTGAAAGAAATCGAAGAATTTCTTGGGAATCCTACAAGATCCAATCCCTTAAATGAATTATGTAATGTACTTTATCTGTTGAAGCATATACTCAGGGTTGGTTGCAGGGCGAACGATTTCAAAACGGACTCCCCGTTCAATAGATAGAAGATAGAGAAGATCACCAAGATTTTTGGATCCGTTACTGAACTTATTATGGTCTGGTCCGGTATGGAATGAAGTTATAATTATGGAATCAACTCGATTATCATATTATAGATTATAAGTTCATAACCTTAGCCCATTCCTATTTTGGGTGAACTTGACCATAGACCAATTTTACTTTTATTGGGAAGTATTGAATACAGCCATAATTCTGGTAGCAACACATATCAAAGCTAAAATAGGAGTAGGCCCTTCCATGACATCCGGTAACCATACATGAAGAGGGAATTGGGCTGATTTAGCAATTGCACCCGAAATAATAGAAATGACACAAAATAACCAATAAATAATTCACCTTATTATTAGTAATCAAGTTATTGAAAATTTCGAACAAATCCCTAAATTCGTCTAGCTTGAGGAAAACTTTGCATGCCTCCGTTACCTTTTGGGAGGCCTACGACCCATAGATATTGTCTACCTGAGACTGTCCCTTCAACCGTTCAAATTAACAAAATTTTTACTCCCGAATACCCATCTCAATAATTAATTCTTTAGATGTGGATTACCTACACCTAGACAGTCTTCTCCTAAATATGGAGGAAAACAATATCTCTCTTCTTGAGCACTCTAATCTTATGAGGCATCTTCCTCAAACTCCATATCTCTACTAATCACAACTTTCTTATGAACGGGGGTCAAAATATTTGTACTCTTTAGGGTTCTCGACATAACCAATAAGCACCATCTTCTTGCTCTTATCATCAAGTTTCGTCCTTTCTTTTTTGGAGACATGAACATAGCCAATAGATTAAAAAACTCTTAAGTGCCTCACACTTGGTTTCCATCTACTTCATGCTTCTTGAGGGGTTATTGTCTCCAAACTCTTTGTCGGTGAATGGTTCAAGAGATAAACATCATATGCAATTGCCTCAACTTAAAATTCCTTAGGTATATTTTTACTTTTTATAGGTATATTTTTACTTTTTAGCATCGTTCTCGCCATGATAAGAATTATCCTATTCTTTCTCTTTGAAACCCCATTTTGTTGTGGTGCTTTTAAGACTGTCATAGGATGTTGAATATCATTTTTCTCATAAAAGACCTTGAATTCATTAAAAGTGAACTCTCCACCTATATCAGTTTTTAGAGCTTTAATATTTTTATCCACTTTCCTTTTCAACAAGAAGATTGAATTTTTTAAATGTCTCAAAAACTTCCCTCTTATTCTTCAAAAAATAAACCCAAGTCTTCCTTGTGTGATCATCAATGAGGAACACAAAATATGAGCACTTACTAAAAGATTATTGCTTGATAGGATCACACACATTTACATGCCCAAGTTGTAGAGGCTTGGTTGTTCGTGAAAGTGATACCTTTGGAAAGCTCTTTATTGCATGTTTTCCGAATAGACATGTCTCACAAAATTGATTCGAATGGTTGATTTCAGGAACTCTTTTCACCATATTCTTTGCTCCTAACATTTTAAGCCTTTCAAAGTTGAGGTTTCTGAATCTCATGTGCAAAATCCAAAATGGATATTTGACACAAGCTTGTAAACACTTCATTTATGTTGTTTTCACATTTAACATGAATATTGGATTCTTTTTCATGATAACTTTAGCATTAAGTCTATCGTATTGATTTCAAAACCACAAATAATTATTTTCCATTTTCACTTTTTGCTCCCACATTAAAAGTTAGTTGATGTTTAAATTATTGCTCTTCATTTTTGGGACGTAGTAGACATTGTTGAGCAGTTTATGGTCTCCATCCTTCATGGCCAAAATCATCGAGCCTTTTCTCTTAATGTCTACCTTTGTATCATCTCCAAAATGAACATTCCTAGTCACCTTTTGTATCCAACTCCATAAATTTGCATCTGTCCCCTATCACGTGGTTGATTGCACCATTGTTGGGATTCCACGTGACTTCTTTTTCTATGAACTCTTCCTTTTAAGAAAACAAAAGAGCTTTCCCTTCCACCTCCTTGTGCTCGATAAAGTTTGTCTCCTCATCAAAACTGTTAGTTTGGCATTCCTAATAATAGTGACCATTCTTCCCACATGCATAACACTATACTTGGCTTTTATCCTTTCTCTACTTATTATTTCTTCCTCGTCAAGATCCTTTGAGAACTCTTATTTCCACCTTCATGAAATGAATTTTACTCACCTTTTTCTTGAACAGAACCACATTCTCGACCACATCCTCAACCTTTACCATGACCTCAACCTCTTCCTCCTCTATCATTTTCCTTATAATTGAAGAAAAATTTACTTGCAAAACTTGCTTCATCGGTTCTTGTTGGATCCTCTTCATTCTTTCTTCATAAGCTAATAACGATCCATTTAACTTGTCGATATTCATGGACTCTATGTCCTTCAATTCTTCAATTGCCACTATGACATAATTGAATTTCATGTTGAGAGAGCGCAAAATCTTCTTTACTACTCTTGTATCTTCCATCTTTTCATCAAGCTACTTCATTTGATTCACCACTGCTAATACTCGAGTAAAATAATATGCTACAAACTCGCTCTTCTTCATCAAAATTGATCAAACTCAACCCTTATAGTTTGGAGCCATACCTTCTTCACTCTATCAACTCCAACCATGGAAGTCTTTAGAATTTTCCATGCATCCTTGGCTCTTGTCGTATTAGCTATCTTCTCGAACATGTCATCATCTAGCCCTTGATGAATAATTGAAAGTGCATTTTTTCTCTCTTCTTTGCTCGTTGCCAAGCTTCTAGTTCAGTCATAGTTGTAGTATCGTTATCTGTGGGATTTTCATATCCCTTCTCGACAAGGTCCTATAAGCTATGAGACCCAATTATAGCCTTTATGCGCAACACCCATCAATCATAGTTTATTTTAGTTAGTTATGAGTATTGGAAGGTGTTATTAGTTTTGGTCATCATTTGAATAAAACTCTGATACCAATTTGTTGGAAGCTATAGTAAGTTAAAAGTATAGATTCTTAATACAGACGAGGAAGAAGAAAAGAAATGGTTAATTGAAAAAACTTTTATTTCCATATTTCAACTTCTTATGTCCATCTTATAATAGCTGATTACAAGTCTTTTTATTGGCCTAAATATCAGCTATTAATTAAAAAATGTATAGTATAGAATTCTAAACAATAGGCATTATATCTAAGCAACCTTTAATAAAATAGTTATAACTTTCTTTAGAAAACTCCAATGAACCTAAAACTTGTGTTATTTAAAACTATAATTAGCAAGGTTTAAATTCATATTTGGTTCACCATCAAAAAAATTCATTTGCCTTTCCAAAACATCCATTACATTCACCACTATTGAAGAAGTCACGTTTAATTAATTGAAAAACTCTCAATAATTTATTCATTTATTATTTATAATTAAGAATTAAATGATGATGCATTATTTCATCTCTTTATCGTATCCGATATTGTCTTCTTCATCATCTTTTTCATCAGTTTTACTTTTTTTTAACCTTCTACTTTCTCATCTCCAAAATTTAATGAGATGTATCAATATTATTGATTTTCGCATATGCGTGTGATATGTTTTTAAAAAACACTTGTACTGAGTTTGGAGTGTTTGACTTTTCTAGCATGCCACTCTTGCGAGGGGACTGTTCTAGCATGCCACTCTTACGAGGTTACGTACTTGGACATCACTCAGGATGTTGGGTACGTGACTTACGAGAGTGGGGTGTTACATCCCTCCTTCAAAATGCACATTATTGTTGTAAGCCCTATCTTTAGACCACTGTACCAAAACTTAGTCAGTTGGATTATTATTCGTTTAATCATCTGATGATCATGAACTACAAGTGGACATTTTTAAAGAGAATCTAGAAGTTGAGATTGGATTGGAGTAGTAGCAGAAACACGTTTCTTGAGTTATAAAACATCAAAAACATTATGAATTTTCACATCATTTAGTAACTCCAAGCGTTATGCCACAACTCCCACTTATTATTTAACACGAAATTACCCGAAATATAGAGAAGAAAGTTTATGGTTAGATCTACAGTGCACACTAGTTTGATGATAGTATTATAGTTTCACATAAATCCAATCATCATTACAAAACATGATATATTCATCCCTTATCAGCTAATTACCACATTTTGTTTTGTGTCTGATGACTATGAATCAATCAACTGAATTTCAACTTTATGATCACTCTGTATTTGATCAATCATTAAATCCCTTGAGTCTCTTAAAAATACAGAATATGCATTGGAGGTGGAAATCTATATAACACTTGAAAAGGAGAACATTAGATAGTAGTATAGAATGTAGTATTATGCTACCATTCAGTAAGTGCCAACAATTTACTCCAAGTCTGAGGACAATCACCAACCATACAATGTAAGTAGGTGTCCTAAGTCTTACTAAGCAATTCTGTTTGGTCGTTGATTTGAAGATGACAGGTGAAAGGTAGAGCCCATATAGTTTATATATAGAATTGAGATACACCTAAGCAACTTTAGCAGCTGAATATGGATGAGCTAATGGCATAAAGTGAGCATATTTAAAGAAACAACCAATCAGTGTAAATGACATTATACCTATCAGATTTAGTTAACCCTTCGATGAAGTCTAAGCTAATAATTTTCAAATCATGCTTTTAAAAATGGTAATGGTTACAGCTTGCCAAGAAGAGCTATGAGTTCATACTTATTTTTCTGATAAGTTTCATATGCTCTAATATACTTACTTATATGCGATTGTATTTGCTGCCAAAAAAAATACAAGGCCAATCTCTTGTAAGTAGCCAAAATTTTTGAATGTTCCCCTATCAATATATCATGAAATAATGATATTATTTTTCATTGTAATGATGGATTGTTTCCTACTACTAGAAAGTCCTTCCAATATAATAATTTGTTATTCCAAGTGTAGCAAGAATCATGAAGCTCACCTTACTTCAGTTTCTGAATCACTGCGATAACTTTGCATCAGTACTCCAACTGCTTTTAACTTCAACCATTAAATATGTTTAAATATGAGAAACTATCATCGTGTATAATTCACCACTACTTACGCGAGATAATCCATCCACCAATGTATTTTTACTTCCCTTCTAATATTTGATTTCAAAATCAAATCCTAGTAGCTTTTGTAACAACCTATACCACCCACCCATAGATATTGTCTGCTTTGGACTGCCCCTCGGGCCAAGCCCTTCATTCCTACCCACAGAAAAATGCGTCTATGGTGGAGAGGTATCCATACCCTTATAAGACATACTTTGTTCCCCTTTCTAGTTAATGTGGGATCTCATCATCCAGCTCCCTTAGGGCCTAGCCCTCTTTAGGGTCTAGCATCCTACGTTGGCACATCAGGTCAGGAGCTGACTCTGATACCATTTGTAACAACCTAGACCTCTTGCCCATAGATATTGCCTGCTTTGGGCTCCAAGTGCCTCACACTTTCGCTCTTCCCACCCCTGGGAAAACACATCTATAATGGAGAGGTATCCATACCCTTATAAGGCATACTTTGTTCCCTTATTCAGCCGATGTGGGATCTCATCATCCACCCCTTAGAGCCTAACGTCCTACGCTAGCACATCGGGTCAGGAACCGACTCTAATACCACTTGTAATAACCCAGACAACCCTCCCACAGATATTGTTCGCTTTGGAGCTCCAAGTCCCTCACGGTTTTGCTCTTCCCAACCTTGGGAAGATGCGTCTATGGTGGAGAGGTATCCATACCCTTATAAGACATACTTTATTCCCCTCTCTAGTCGATGTAGGATTTTATCATCCACCCCCTTAGGGCCAAACATCCTATGCTTGCACATCGGGTTGGGAACCGGCTCTTATACCACTTGTAACAGCCCAGACCAGCCACCTACAGATATTGTCCGCTTTGGGCTGCCCCTCGGGTTAAGACCCTCATGGTTTTGCTTTTCTTACCTCCGAAAAAATGTGTCTGTAGTGGAGAGGTATCCATACCCTTATAAGGCATACTTTGTTCCCCTCTCTAGTCAACGTGAGATCTCATCATCCACCCCCCTTAGGGCCTAGCTCTCTTTATGGCCCAGTGTTTTACACTGGCACATTGGGTCAGGAACCGGCTCTGATACCATTTGTAACAACCTAGACCTCCCGCCCACAGATATTGTCCGCTTTGGACTCTAAGCCCCTCACAATTTTACTTTTCCTACCCCGAAAAAACGCGTCTTAGGGGATCCATACCCTTATAAGGCATACTTCGTTCCCCTCTTAAGCCGATGAGGGATCTCATCATCCACCCTCCCTTATGGCCTAGTCCTCTTTAAGGCCCAATGTCCTATGTTGGCACATCGAGTCAGGAACTGGCTCTAATAGATTTGGTAACCAAGTTTGACGGAATGGTGACTTAATCTTTTGGTGTAATAAATACTTCAAGCTTTTGTGATCTATTTGTACTATAAATTTCCTCCTTGTTAAGTGATGTGATCAATGTCTAATACCCATTACCAAGCCTTTCATACACCAAATCTGCTCTTAATCTTGTGTCAGACACATCTGTTTCAACCATAAGTGTTTTACTGAAATATGGTAATGTTGATCTACGAGCTATAGCTAATGCTTCCTTGACTGCAACACAAGCAGTTTGAGCTACCCCGTGTGTTGGACCTCGAACTTTTCTTAGAAGTTAGAACTAATAAATGAAAACTTTTTAATTAGAAATGATAGACAAGAGTAAAGTAGTGAATGAGAAATGTGGATAGATTCATGTTTTTCTTTGGTGTTTTTGGTGGATAATAGATTTTGAAATG
>JANKOD010000006.1:24521422-24538823 GCA_026284645.1 Erythroxylum acuminatum
TCCTATCTAACCTTACCCATAAATTTCCTAAGCTATTAAAACCAAAACCCATCAAAATTGATCAAGAATTTCGAAAATCCCTTACCTTAGAAGCCTCCCACGAAATTTGATTTTGCTTCTAATGGAAGCTTAAACCCTTCTTCTTCCTTTTTCCTTCTTAAAGAACTCTCAAAATCACTATCTAAACCAAGATTTGACAAAGCCCTAACTTCTTCTTCTTCTTCTTTTTCTTCTTCTTCTTCTTCTCTACCGACAGCTCACTCTTTTCTTTTCTCCTTCAATTTTCGTAACCTTCTTTCACCCATATGACCACATGCCCTTTTTTTTTCTTTTCTTCTTGATTTAATGATTCTAAAAAGACTAAAACATCCCTCCTTCTTAGCCTTTAACTTTAAAAACATAAATGAACTTCCTAAATTACCCCCAATTCATCTTATTCTTTTAATATCTAACAACATATAAAACTCTAATTTCATTTAATCCCTCCATTTAATATTCATTAACCTAAGCAAATAAAACCCTCAAATAAATCTAACTAAAAGAAAATAGCAAACTAAACCTCAAAGTAATTTAAACAAACCTATATAATAAAGAAGAGAAATCGGGGCCCAACACAAACTCGTGATTCAACCAAACTTAATCATACTACTTAATGTTGTTGCTCAACACCAGATCATGATGTATAAAATAAGATAATTCCTACAAATTAAAAGTCTAAATAGGACCAAATTCACACTACTTCATAATTAATTTTTCAAGCTTCAAAATTATACTCTTATTGATGAACCAACCATAAAACAGACATATGATACATTCCACTAAGTAATCTTGGAATTATATAGACACTGAATATGCTTAAGAAAATTAACATGACTAAGTTGTTAATGATGCCAATGAGGACAAATGATATACTCCATAAAACACACAACAATCAAAATTTTCAATTAGCAGACCTCTCATTTTTAGTTCATTTTCTTAGCAACAAAATGCTCAAGCATCGAACAAACTTTTGAAAGGCGATGAAGTTAAGCACAATCCGTCGATTACATTCCAAAACCCTAATTTACCCAAATTTCTTAAAAAACCAATCCTTAATAGACTGGAGGAAAAGAAAATAATCTCCAACTACAATCAATTATTTCTACGAAACTCCCAGCACAACCCACCAAAAGGAAGGTCAAGATGGTGAATATAACAAAACCCACCCAATAGACAAAACATGTCATTCCTATCTAATGCTAAACCAAATAACATAGAAACTCACCTATGAGAGTGACTATTATACAACAATGTTTGTGGTGGATTCTCTCCCAAACAGATGGTGACAGATTCCAGACAGTGAACGATTTCAAATGCTCAAATAGAATACGATGAGGGAGGATTTGAGGGATTTCAGAGACTGGTAAACAAAACGATGGGTAAACAAATCGATGAAGGTGATATCATTTTGTCTATCAATACGATGGGTAAACAAATCGATGAAGGTGATATCATTTTGTTTATCAATCATCTAATCCCTTTACTTAACAAAAATGATGGGTTAAGGTTAAGGTCAGTTCAACGTTTAATGTAAATGGTGTGTCTGACTCTTAATAATAAAATTTAATTTAATTTAATTTAATTAAAATATGGATGATATGGCAAAGTGGGGCTTACTCATTTGAATAAAAAATATTTTCAATTTCGGGTTAGCGCTGACCTGACACTTAACGGAATGGTTTGAATTTTCCTTCAGGATGGGGTTAAACTTTAATGTTTTACAAATGTTAGGGTTATAATTGTTCACTCTGAAATTTTAGGGTTAAAGTTATCGATTGGTAAAAAAACTTAGGGTAAAAAAAAGTGACCCTTTTGCCTATCTCTTTATCAAATTTGACACTGTCCTCGTCTTCATCTTCTTCATCACTTCTTCTTCTCTTAACCTTATGATGTTTGTCTGTCTCATCCCCTCTTCCTAATGAGATGTATCATCCCCTTTTTTCTCCACGATACTGTTAGAAGTTAGATTTAATTCAAACTTTTAGCAATTTAGTTGTTAGGTTGTTACTGTAAAATAAGCTAGGAGATTCACTAGTTATTAGTTTTCCTATTTCCTAGATAAATTAGTTCGAGTAGTTAGAATTCGTAGCTGATATGCTGTTAGTGTTTAGTTCAAATTACAACTCTTGTAAAGCCTATTTAAGAGGCTTTTGTTTCTCGTGAATAAAGCAAGGTTGATCAGCAGAATCACTTTCTTCTTTTTCTAAAGTTGTTCAATTCTATAATATTTCTCCAACAAAGTGGTATCAGAACCAAGTTCCCTTAGAACTGGACACACCATTTTTCCTATTTGCAAACAATGGCAGCAACTTCCAGCACTCTTAGTATCTTACAACCACATATACCAATTTTCAAAGGCAACTCTTATGAGTTTTGGAGTATAAAGATGAAGACTCTATTTAGATTTCAAGATCTTTAGGATCTCGTGGAAACAGGAGTTGTAGAATCTAGCGATGATGAAACTCGTCTAAAAGACAATCAGAAATGTGATGCAAAAGCCCTCTTCTTCATCCAACAAGCAATGGATGAATTGATATTCTCCAGAATAGCTACTACTACGTCGGCCAAACAAGCTTGGTTGATCTTATAAACGGAATATCAAGGATCAACAAAGGTAATTACTGTCAAACTTCAATCTATTCGACGAAATTTTGAAACTTCATGCATGAAAAGCAATGAATCCGTCCAAGAATACCTAGCAAAAGTCTCTTCCATTGTAAGCCAAATGTGCTCGTATGGTGAGAAAATCATAGATAAAATTGTTGTAGCTAAAGTTTTGAGGAGTTTAGCTCCTAAATTTGATCATATAATAGTTGCAATTGAGGAATTAAAAGATTTGTCTATTTTTTTTCATTCGATGAGCTAATGGGGTCTTTACAAGTACATGAAGCTAGGATCAACAGAACTGCTGCAAAAGAAGAAGAAAAGGCATTTTAGATCAAAGGGGAGTCAGAGTCATCAAATCAACGTGTTAGAGAAAGAGATAGAGTAGGTTTTCGAGGTCGAGGTCAAGGTCAAGGTCGAGGTTGTAGAAGGAGTTCCTTACATTGTTCATATTGTAAAAAAATGTTCACGTAAACAATTTTACTTGTCCAAGCCAAAAGAAGCTAATTATGCTGAGGAAGATAAAGAGTAAGATGACTTCTTATTTATGGCTCAGCCAAGCACAGAGATTGATGTTGGCGATATATAGTATGTTGACAATGGTTGCTCGCATCACATTACCAGTGACAGATCCAAATTCAAGGATCTTGATGAATCAGTAAAGTCATAAGTTCGGCTTGGTGATGACAAGCAGCTCTAGATTGAAGGTCGAGGGATTGCAATGGTATTTATAGGTAACCAAAAGAAGTTTATTAAAGATGTGTACTTTGCTCCATGCCTTGCACATAATTGACTGAGTGAGGGAAACAAATTGAGTCAGGCTATTCGATTGTGTTTGAAAATGAAAAATGTTTGATAAAAAATAAAGATGAATTTCTAGCATATGCTCACATGTCATCCAATAGGATGTTTCCCCTTGATATCTCTTCAGATGCAGTCATGACAAACGAGACAATGGGAGAAAGTGAGTTATAGTACCTCAAATGCGGGCATTTAAACTTCAAAGGTCTGCAGCTGTTGAAAAATAACGATATCGTCAGCAACTTACCTTCCATTGTGCCTTTACCAAAAGTGTGTGAAGGATGCATGATGGGGAAGCAAGCCAAGAAAGCATTCCCTGTTGGCAAGTCCAGAAGTGCAGAAGATCTGTTAGAGCTAGTTCATGCGGATCTTTGTGATCCTATGAGGGTTGAATCTTTGTTTGGAAGTAAGTACTTTCTATTATTCATTGATGACTTCAGTAGAATGAGCTGGGTGTATTTTTTGCAACTCAAGTCCGAGACTTTTGAATATTTCAAGAAGTTTAAAGCAATGACAGAAAAACAAAGTGAAAAAGATCTTAGGGTTCTTCGAATCGATTATGGAGGAGAGTTTCTGTTTGAAGAGTTTGTCACTTTTGTGAAGACTAAGGTATCAAAAGGGAACTGAAAACCCCATACACTCCGAAGCAAAATGGAGTGGTTGAGAGTAAAAATTGAACGATGGCTGAGATGGCTCGATCAATGATAAAATCAAAGGGGCTTCCTAATAATTTCTAGGATGAAGGTGTAGCAACTGCAGTGTATCTTCTCAACATATCTCCTACAAAGGTTGTGTGGAATCAAATGCCATATAAAGCTTGGAATGGCAATAAACCCTCGGTGAGTCACTTACGTGTTTTCGATTGCATATGTTATGCTTTGCATACAACTAATAGACACATCACAAAGATACATCTTCATCGGTTATTGCTTGCACTCTAAAGCTTACAGATTATATGATTCCTTAAGTGGAAAGATTTCAATAAGTAGAAACATTGTATTTGATGAACAAGGCTACTGGTTATGGGAAAAAAACAAGAAATCAAATGCTCAAGTGGAAATGAACGACAAGAAAGACACTGCAATAAATGAAGAAACAACAAAACCATCTCCTGGTAGCTCACAAAAGTCAACTCCAACAAGGTCAAGTCCATTGTCAAGCGAAACTTCCTCATTCGAAGAATCTTGACCTTGATGAATCAACTCAACTACGTAGAAGTGAGTGTGGAAGAATTCCTTGACGTTGGTTCAAAATTGAAGGAGAGCTAACATCACCATTGGTTCTATTTGCTGGGGATCCGATAACAGTGGAGGAAACGATGAAAGAGAAGGAATGGTAGAGAGCAATAGAAGAAGAACTTCATGTTATTGAGAAAAATCAGACCTGGGAACTAGTCGATCTTTCTAAAGGTAAAATTACTATCGGTCTGAAATTGATTTTTAAAACTAAATTCTTGGCAGATGGGAGTATTTGAAAACATAAGGCAAGGCTTGTAGTGACAGGTTGTTCTCAACAAAGCATCGACTATAAGGAAACATTCTCGCCAGTAGCTCGATTTGAAACGGTGAGAATTATTTTGGCACTTGCAGCACATAAGGAATGGAAAGTGTTTCAATTTGATGTAAAATATGTCTTTTTAACTGGAGATTTTCAAGAAGAAGTGTATGTAACTCAACCCTCAGGTTTCGAAGATTCCAGGAATCAAGATAAAATTTTTCGATTGAAAAAGGCACTCTATAGGTTAAAGCAAGCCCCTAGAGCATGGCACGGAAAGATCGATGAGTTCTTTCAAAATAACAGGTTCAAGAGGAGTATGCATAAGCCAACCTTGTATCTGAAAAAACAAGGTATGAATGATATGGTGATATTAAGTCTCTACGTCGATGATATGATATATATTGGTTCTTCGTTACATCTTACATCTGAGTTTAAGAAGTCCATTAAAAATATGTTCTAGATGACGGATTTGGGAGAACTACACTACTTTTTGGGCTTAAAATTTGTTCAAACACATGCTGGAATTTTTATGTCACATAAGAAGTATGTTGAAGATACACTTAAGAAGTTTAACATGATGGGATGCAAAACAACCATCACACCTATGAACACTAACGTGAAACTTCAAGTAGAAGATGATACAAGAGCAACACAAGGAAGTTTGTTTAGAAGCTTGATTGAGATATTGATTTATCTAACTTATTTTCGTTTTGACATAAGTTTTTCAATTGGTGTCCTTTCACAGTTTATGCATAAACTGTCCAAACATCACTTTGGCGCAGCCAAGAGAATTCTTCGTTATTTATCTGGCACAAAAGATTTTGGCATCTAGTTTTTAAAAACAAATGAGTTCAGTCTTAAAAGCTATACAGACAGTGATTGAGTTGGTACGATTGAAGACAGATGGAGATCTTCCAAAAATTGCTTCATTATTGGAACAGCTGCAATTTCTTGGTGTTCTAAGAAGCAGGCCACTGTAGCTTTGTCATCTATTGAAGCAGAGTACGTAGCAACTATAGCCTTTGCTTGTCAAGTAGTGTGGTTAAGGAGGATTTTATGTGATTTGGGACAAGCAAGTTGAAGCAACTGATATTTTATGTGATGGCAAGTCAACCATGATGCTGGCCAAAAATCTTGTTTTTCACAACCGTACCAAGCATATTGAAATCAAACATCATTTCATTTGAGAGTTGATGACAAAAGAAGAAGTCAGATTGGAGAGTTATGGAACTAAAGAGCGAATTGCAGATTTAATGACAAAGAGCTTGCCACAAAAGAAGCATGAGCTTATTTGTGCACAATTGGGAGTCTCCAAGTTTGAATGAAGAGGGAGTATTAGAAGTTAGATTTAATTCAAACTTTCAACAATTTATTTGTTAGATTATTACTGTAAAATAAGCTAGGAGATTCACTAGTTAGTTTTCCAATTTCTTAGATGAATTAGTTATAGTAGTTAAAATTCGTAGCTAATACGCTGTTAGTGTTTAATTCAAATTACAACTCTTATAAAGCCTATATAAGAGGCTATTTCTCATAAATAAAGTAAGATTGATCACTAGAATCACTTTCTTCTTTTTCTAAAATTGTTCACTTCTATAATAATTCTTTAACAGTTACAACATGGCATGTGAATAATACAAGACATTAGACATTGCTAATGTCAGGACTATAAATAAATAAATAGCCCTTTACAGAGTCATTCATAAGTGAGGGAAATTTTTCCGGGAAAGCATGGACAGCTCTTCATTCCTTTGACGTTGCAAGGCTTCTTGGCTTTAAAATGGTTTCTTTTACGACCTGTTTGGTTTAATGGCTGGAATAGATGAGGAATAGAATAGTTATTCTTAAGAATAGAAAAGATGAGGAATATAATATAATAGAAGTTACTTTGTTTGGTTTAGTGCTAAAAATTTTTTATGTCACTGTTTGGTTTGAAAATATAAACTTGAAATGACAAAGGAATAACTAACAAAAAAACCAAATTATTATTATTATTATTATTATTATTATTATTATTATTATTATTAACTTAAAATAGTTGAATTCTTAACAAGTGGATAGAAGCTACTCAATAACTTAATAAATTTAAGTCATGCACGGTGGTGACTTTCTCTAGCATTCAAGTCATGCACGATTGTAATGCTGCATAAGTGGGAAAGAATCGTGAGATCAGACGAGATGGTGATGCTACTTGAGTGAAAAAGAATCGTTAGAGGAGAGGACGAAATTACTGCTGCGTAATTGAGAAAGTATTGTGAAAGAAGAGGACGAAATTATCAAGTTGAAAATTTTCTTGTTTTTACCTGTTCCGGACGTGCGCGAAATAGGTGAAGACAAGTGTTAGTTATTTTTATCAATCCTTGATATCTAAGAATTACTAACGCTAGGAATAGTTATTCTGCAGGCTTTTTGTTAACCAAACAAAGAATTCCTAATTATTTTGAATAAATGGGTGGGTAATAGAATATCTATTACCGTGAACCAAACAGGTCCTTAAGGTTTTATTAACCAAGTCGACTTTTAGAATCAGCTAACATAATTAATTAGAACTTGCCACGACTAACAATGGCAGAAGGGCTAAAAGACTTGAGTTTGGATCCCTGCGTCTTAGAAATCATTCTCAAAGCCTCAATCAAAACATGAATCCTGCATCTTTGGCGTTAAAAGGAGCAAATGCTTCCTAAATGAATCAAAGGCATGAATTATGAGTTGACGATTATCCATCTAATGGAAAAAGCATTTCAAATTGCAAATACTCTCTGTATTTTCTATATCCATGTCTTAACAACTTCGTTTAGATATATCAAAACAACCATAAGGGATATGATTTTTGTATCAAACGCCACGATTCCAGTATCTCAAGTCTGTTACCTCCACTCGGCAACTGGAATTAGGTGAATCAGTTTTGTTACTTGCACAGCGCAAAGAACGCCTTGAATAATTCATCAGGGCCCCTCAACAACTTAAAGGATATAACATGCTTCTAGATGGCTTAAAGATACAATGTCAAGTGCTCGACACAAATATATTCCCCTAACTAGGTCGCAGAGCAGACAAGTAGCTGTCTACGAAGAGCATTGAAAATGTAGTTTCTAGGTTCAATGTCAAAACTGCATTCTGCAAAATACAAGCACAATGAGACTAGAGAAGAAACCAAAAGAAATGTTTAGCCAGTGCATACCTCTCCAGGGCAGCTGTGCTTATTGGAATAACACCAGATGGAGACACAAGAGCATCCACAAGTTCATCATTCATTGTTACGGGTATAACCTCTTCATCCAATATCTGTAAAGAGTATGAAAGAGCAACTGCAAAAAAGAGCAAGTTTAGATAGAAATCAACATAAGATAACTAGTTATTGACAACCCATATCAAAAAAGAGTGAGAAAAAAGAAAGCATATACCGAACAGTGGCTGTTGCCAACTCTTCTCCCTGGCAAGCTCTTGATAATTTCTCAAGAAAGTGTCATAGTAACTTTTGAGTTGTGACCCAAATTTGTCAACGACAAAAATAGACAAACAAAAGCAGAAAGTGATTCAATATACGCATAAACTAAAAAATGAAAATAGTGGGACATGCATGTAAGAAAGCTTAGAAGACAATTCAGGTCATGAAAAATATTAGCCGAAAAAAAACACACAGGTAGAAGCTAAGCTGGCAATAGCTAGCACACAAGAGATAGATTCAGTTGACTTAGCATCTATTTAAGCAGTTGAAAGCGACAAGGCTCTTTAACTAGGACTCGTCTAAGTTCAAACAATGTGTATGCATGTGTATACAAGATCTGGAAAGTTCAACAACTCAAAAACTGAATCAAATTTAAGCTTCCACAGTTAACTCACCCTCCACCACGGCCCAAGCGTCTTCCACTTTTGTCAAATGCAAGTCCTGATAACATACAGAGGAAGTGTGTTAAACTGCACATGAGACATGGAATTAATAATGGAATGTTAAGCATGCAAACACATACCAGGCAAGAGGAACAAATCAACTGGTTCAGTAGCCTGCAGTACTGCACCGAGACCACACGTTCACAAGTTATTTTACGTATAAAGTACAGAATATCAGCTATGCCTGAGTCCTATAGATACCGATTTTTAGTGCAACAGGAGCATTAACAGGAAATTAGCAACAAATGAAACATACAGAAAATACTTTGCACCAGAAGTGATGTGGTGCAATATGTGGTAAATACTAAAGCACAAGGGAAAAGGAACTACTTTTGAGGGCAGTTCTTTGAAAAGCTTAATATCACTTTGAGAACAGATAAAAGGAATTAAAGAATCGTTAACTTAATGCAATCAAACACATAACAGAATATATAGCACCACATGTTGGTATAATATCCTAGCTTCAAGGATGAAAAACCTTTCATAATTTTTTCAACTTCTCAAACTCAAAAGGTTGGTAGTAACAAAAGAAACCAATTAGGTAGCTCAAGTAGCTTAGTAATCACAAATTAGTTAACAAGTATTCAATGTTGAGCTTTAGCCGAACTAACATAACAAAATATCCTGATTCCGTTAATCTCTTGGCTTCAGTCTTTCACCGACTGGAAAAAGAAATACCATTGAATTGATTTCATTCTCCTTAGTACCTTTGTAGCCACATGCCAACATGTAATAGCTCATGACTAAACATTAGGAAATTCTTCTCCTCTGATTATTCAAAAAGGAAATCCATCGAGTTTGCGAGGAAGCAAACCTATAAAGTGTCCGTAATTCTCCTTCAATAATTGGACAAGCCCCATCCTTTTTTGAGTTATCCAACCGAGACAATGATATGCAACTCTACGAGGTTATAAATAATTTTCAACTAACACTTACCAAGGATATGTAATTGAGAACAGTCCGCATAAGGCAGTCGAGCTACTTACCATCTTCCCGGAGATTCCCATCAACGTCAACAGGAGCTGGTTCTAAAATATCCATAGAGTTGGCAATTAGATCATCCATGCTCGAAATGTTAAGCATTTTCATGTGACTATTCTTGTCCTCCACACGCGGTACATAAAGCTTCTTTGCTGTAGGTGTACCCCCATCTAGATTGGAAAGCAACACATAAGAAACTCTCCGCCCTTAAGTGACACCACCAAGGAACAAGCTTTTTTATTTGTAGAAGGAAATTATATAATTTTATGGTGGCCTTATCCGTTAGGGTGCATTTCAAGCAAAAATCAATTTTTTAGCGTCATTGCTCAAACATGGAGAACATACACACCTTTTGGTGAGTTTTTGAGGATTTCAGAAAGCAACCTTGATGTATCAACTTCACGTAGAGCACTGCAGCTTATATAAGCGCATAGTCTCCGACTTGACTTGAACCAAGGAGCTTCCAGAACCACATTCTGAATAGAATCATCTGGCAACCAACAAACAAGAGCAAGAGCTATATATGGACTGAATAAAATGGGTTTCCGTTAAAATGGCGTGAGAATCAGTGGATTACCTTCTTCGGATCGAAGGGAAGGATCCATAGATTTGAGGGTTTTGCGGACTTTGGATCGGAGGATCCGTTTCTGCTTGAATATATCGTCCAGATTGGCTGTGTCGGCATGAGCGTCGTTGATTCTGTTCATAGTGAAGGTTGTTGCCAGATGGTCGCCGGTACGATCAGAACAGCGAGACTTGTCCGGCGGTCGGAAATGTCAAGATGTGATGAATCTGTATTTCGATGTCGTTGACCGTCAGTCTAAGCCCACCGCAGGTAATTAGATCCGTTTCAGTGTCTTAACAATATTTTTCAACCATAATTTTTTAAGTTTAATTTTAAATTTTAAGTTATTTTATTTTAACAATTTGTATTATTAAAAATAATTTTATTAATTAATTAATTGTTCAATTTTTTTAAGAGCCAATTAATTGATCACTTATTATAAATTATAATTAATTTTTTAATCGATTTTAAATTATTTTACTAGATAATTTTTTAATTAAATTTTAAATTTTATTTAATTATTAATTAATATTATAACAGTATCTTATAAATTTAACTTTTTAAAATATTAATTTTTTTGGTAATTCAATTTGCAGAATATATTTTCGCCAAAAAAAAATAAAATTGAAGAAATACTCATTTGAGTCCAAAATTAATTAATTAGACTTTAAAGTTGATAATATGGATTCAAATCCTTTTAAATTTTAATCTCACTCAAGCCTGACCCATGCAACAGGGCCGGGTTAGACCCATGACTGACCCGTTGATGTTGTGCAAGAAATCCAGATTGCAGGGTTAATAGCATAAATAAAGCAAAAACCAGTGACCAGAAGTGTATGCTATTCTCCTTCACCTAGAAACAAAAATGGCATGCAATAATGACTAACACCCTCTTTCTTCTATCCAAGAAAGCCCTAATTCGGAAAACTCCCCAAATACCAAACCATGAGCTAAACTGAATTCACAACCTCCTATTCTAATCAATTCCGTAAATCGCCGAGGAAAGGAAGAGACGGGAAGATTCATCGTCGGAGGAGGAGGAGGATAAACGATGCCGTCTCACGGCGATCTGGACCGTCAGATCGAGCATCTGATGCAGTGCAAACCGTTGCCGGAAGCGGAAGTAAAGGCCTTGTGCGAGCAAGCGAGAGCGATCCTCGTGGAGGAGTGGAATGTCCAGCCGGTGAAATGCCCGGTCACCGTCTGCGGCGATATTCACGGCCAGTTTCACGATCTCGTCGAGCTCTTCCGTATCGGCGGAAACGTCCCCGATACCAACTACCTCTTTATGGGTGATTACGTAGGTCCGTCGTCATGTCTCTGAATTTCATGTTGCAATTTGGAAATGTGAAGTAATAGGATGACGATTTTTGTTCGACGGATTTTTTATTCTGGGTGTTTCTAGAATTAGTTGCAAATGTACGATGTTATGCTTTATAGGCGCTAAGAATTTTGTGAGTGAAACTTGTTATTTTTATCGTAATGTAGAGTTCTAGAAACCTAGAAAGCTCCGTTTTTGTTGAGCAAGTCACAGAAACTGTGGAAAGATTTAGTTTACCGCGGGGAGAATCGGTGGTAGTTTATGTGAGATCGTTTATTTTTGTTTCACATTATATGAAATGAAAAATGTTCGTTTATTTTTGTTTCACATTATATGAAATGAAAAATGTACATGTATATATGCTCAAAAGAACTTATTTGCATGAAAACAATATAAATTTGTTGAAAACATGGCTTTGCCTTGTACGAAGTTGATTGTTATAATGCAGGAATCTAGTGGTTCTATAGAGAGAGGAAGAGAAGTAAATTTATAAATTAAAAACCTTTACGTTGGTTGTTTAACCAATGTAGTCTTTATTAATTGCACAGGAATCTGGTTCTATTGATGGAGGAAGAGAATTAAATTTATTAGTTTTAAACCTTTACATTATTTGTTTAACCATGTACTCTTTATGAATTGGATTGAAAGTCTGAAGTTGTTGCAAATATCCAGAAGGAGAGTGTATGTATGGAGTTTGTATCGGAGCCACCTGCATTAACATGATACGATGGCCTTTGGACAACTAGACATGTGCCATCCTTGATGCATAACCCATCAATGCTCTTAAAAGGAATAGTTTGCTGGAGTAGATGATTGATATTTGTTAAACTTTGTCTGCCTTTTGAAAATGCCACGATTTCTTTAGGTCAGAATACCTTGTTTTGCTAATCCAGCTTTGATATTGTCAACTCAAACATGCGTTCACAGGCTTTGTTTCATTATTAACAAAAGTTCCTTATCATTTGACCTTTGTTAAACATTTTGCAGATCGAGGATATTACTCAGTGGAAACAGTCAGTCTTTTGGTGGCACTCAAAGTTCGATATAGAGATAGGATCACAATTCTAAGAGGGAATCATGAGAGTCGTCAGATTACTCAAGTGTAAGTGCTTTATTTGAATGAAATCATATGGAAAACTGAATATTGGCGTGAAATAAGAAGCTGAACTTTCTTCTCTTTCTGTAGATAATGAGTATGAGCAATAATCTAAACTTGTGAATGTTTGAATGAAGTGATTAGATAGGATAAATGAGACATAGAATTGAATGTCTTGTTCTACTGCCTTTCTCTCTCTGTTTTAGTCATATTTCATTACTGTAATTGCATTCAACAGCTTAATTTTCTTTTTCAGGTATGGATTTTATGATGAGTGCTTGAGAAAATATGGAAATGCTAACATATGGAAGTATTTCACTGACCTTTTTGATTACTTACCTCTGACTGCTTTGATCGAGAGTCAGGTTTTACTTTTTTACCACTGCCTTAACATTCAACCTACATGATATTTCTAATCTCTGAGGTCTCATCTAATCACCTTTGGCTATTATGCTGCAGATCTTCTGCTTACATGGTGGACTCTCTCCTTCTTTAGACACACTAGATAATATCCGTGCCTTGGACCGAATACAGGAGGTACACCTGCAATGATTTTGTTCCACTGCAGTTTCATTTGAATATATGTTGCTTGAGCCAATTTTTGGAGTTTGGGAATAAATTGTTTTACAACTATGAAATTTTGTTTGTTTGATTTTACCTGCTCATCACATTGTTATAAATGGTATGTCTTATCTAATTAACATTTGATACTGTCAGTGCTGGTAAATATAATGAAACCATTTGGATTATTCTACAAAACTAGCATGAATTGGCTGCTAGTGAATTGATGTTTATGCATCATGTTTTATGCTTTCTTTTCACGCATGAAACTATGTTTTCCTTAAACAAAACAATTTTAACTCCTATAAGCAATTGTGCGAATGAAATCTCTTCCTATGATAAAATTTTGGTTGACTAGGCTGATGTGAATAAATTGATGTCCATGCTAGAATGCTACATGATATGACTAATCTGATTTGCTTATTCCACTGGGTTCTTAATGTTTTATTGTGCTGGATTGCATAAAAAAAACAGTGGTTTTCACATTCATGTTTTTTATAAGTGGCAGCTATTAATTCTTGTCTGGTTATCAGGTTCCTCATGAAGGTCCGATGTGTGATCTCTTGTGGTCTGATCCAGACGATCGATGTGGGTGGGGAATTTCTCCTCGCGGAGCTGGATACACATTTGGGCAGGATATTTCTTCACAGTTCAACCATACTAACGGTCTGACTCTTGTTTCTAGAGCTCACCAACTTGTCATGGAAGGATACAATTGGTCCCAGGTTTGTTGATTCAAGTTAAGAAAGATTTGGTTTTAGATGTGAAGTTCTGTTGCTATCTCTAATATATTATACTTGTAATTTTTGCAGGATAAGAATGTTGTCACAGTGTTCAGTGCGCCAAATTATTGCTATCGATGTGGAAATATGGCTGCAATACTTGAGGTTGGGGAGAATATGGAACAGAATTTCATTCAATTTGACCCAGCTCCTCGTCAGATTGAGCCAGATACCACACGCAGGACTCCTGACTATTTTTTGTAATTTGTGTAGTTCCCAGCTTAAAATTTTCTGTTTGTTTATCATGGTTTTATAGATGCAATTATGCAATAGAGAATTTTGGTGTTTTCCTCAACAAGGGGCAACAAGGAACATTTGTTGTTATCATTCTTTCTGTTTGAGTGAAAATTCATCCCACTGTTTCTTCATTGATATGACATTATAGGTTTACTATGTAGGTGAATTTTGTCTGTCTTATAGAAAGATAAAGAAAAAAGGAGGAACCACAACAAATTCTTGACCTCATTGGTCCGAGTTTCTGAATGTATCTGATTGTTTTAAGTGCATGTTTATTCGTTTTACTTTTATTTTTGATTGAAGACTGTTATAGGACTCCTCTTTTCCTTTTCTGTTTTTGCAAGTACTATTTGCAAGTACTATGTTATACTGCATTAGATTTGACCTCGCATGAGATAACTCCTGATCTTGGAGGTAAGAATGACAGGCTTCTGAATCCTGTCATTTTGCCGCTTAGATCCTCTGTCTTTTTTATCCTGTCGCAATCTTAGCTCACTTCATCTCAACCATCTATTTATGTGATAAAATGGCGAGAAACGATCCTCTGTCCCCTCTATCCTGTCTCAATCTTGTCTCACTTCATCTCAACCATCCATTCATGTGGGATGCTCTCCTTACAATTGAAGCATGCTCTAGTCAGTCGATAACATTCTCCTTTATGAAACCTTCCGCAGTGTTCACATTTGGGAATGGGTGGCTTATTCCCATCTCCCCTCCTGCTGCTTCTAGCCATTGAGGCTTGATGTGAGACAGTTTTCATCTGTCTAAGCCTGCTTTCTCCACTGCTCCTCTTCTCAGACTGTGCAGGGAAAGTTTTGGCACTTCTCTCTAATATAGGAGCACCGTCTTCCCTCTTAGACTGTTCTCTCCCTTTCTTCTTTCTATTGACAACACTCTTTATATTTTCACCCTCAGTGCTGTTTCAACCAGCTGTTGAAAGTCACAGAAGTTTTGCACCACTACTTTTTCCTTGATGGCTAGGTGCAGTCCTGATTAAAACCGACGACACTTAGCCGCCTCACTCAGCATCATCTCTACTGCATACCGTGATAACTGTATAAACCGACGCTCATACTTACTAACTGTCATCTTCCTCTAGGTGAGACTCAGGAATTCCCTCTGCTTCTGTTGAATACACACCTTAGACAAATACTTTTTCTTATAAATAATCAGGAAGTCCTTCTATGCCAACACCGGCGGCTTCAACTAACTTCCCGAGACACTCTCCCACCAATGTAGAGCATCCCCTTGTAGCAAACTCGCATCATATTCAACCTTTTCGTCATCTTCACAATCCATCTGCTCCAATATCTGTTATGTCTTTCTTAGCCACATCTCAGCTTCCTCCAGATTAGTGGTCCCATAAAAGTTCACTGTTCCATACTTCCTTAGCTTATCAAACTGTTTCCCCTTCTTAGCTGAGGCCGGAGCAGAAGTCTGTGGCATCTGTCCCATAGCCTGGACAAACGCCTGAGTGAAGATTGGAACAATCTCGGATCTAAGGTAGGCGCTAGCTCCTGCGGAACAGGCGACTCCTGAGTCTGTGATCGAGAGGGCCCACTACCGTGCCCTACAGAAGCCTCAACATCTCCTGGGGCTCTAGACTTATCTGTGCCCTCCTCTCTTAGTAGAGGGTCAGGTGCAACCGATTCTTGCATAACTCTTCGTGTCCTTCTACGAGACGACATTTCACTCCTTCAATAGAAACACTAACGATTAGCTTACATTTTATTTTAATTCTATTTCTTACATATATGCATGATATGTATGTCATTTAATGAAATCAATCAATTTACAATGCAACAAGTAATCATATATCACAATAATGCATAGCACAACATATTCTAAGCCTAGGACTCTTTAAAAGCCTAAGCTCTGATACCACAAGATGTTGAACCCCGTTTCCGAAGCTCAAGATGTGGGACCTCATTCCCCGAGCCCATCTATCCAGAGTCAAAAAGCATGAGCGGGTTCTCTTTTAGGATTATTTCAACGAATCCTCACTTACTTTGAATCAATCTTTTTGAATTAAACACCAAAAGCTATTATTTTTTGTGAAAAGGTAGAAAAACGTATCAGGAATCCAATGCTTCAAGAATCACTTAATTTGGAGGTCGGATGCAGAAGTTATGACCAAAAGAATCCAACATGTTTATGTCCTTACTCATATTATACATGCCTTGGCGCAATTGCCATAACGTTTTTTAAAGATGTCGGATTGATGTCGGTTTTGGCTGGTTTGAAAGCAGACTTCAAGATCTATAACTTTTATGAAGAACTCAAAACGAGATTCTGTCTTTAAAAAGGTTCAAATCATGATTTACTGTAGTTGCTTGGGAGCCATTTTTCACCCGAGAAGGTCCGTTAAATGAACATTGGCGAGGTAGAGGGTCCTTTTTCACCCGAGAAGGTCTATTTAATGGACCTAATGTCCGTTAAACAGACATTGGGGTTCTCCAAACTCCTCCAATGCCTCTCCAATGCTTCCAACATCCTTTCTAACACCATAATCACTCATAATCTCCCCAAATTCAACCCTTCTAGTGTAATAACACGCCTCAAACATTCAATTACCAATTTGAATGCATTAAAATCCCAAACCTCAACTCAACTAATTCATAGCATACACAAACTCACATCATTCACCATAGCTATCATGTTCATATCTCCTATGCAGCATCATCATTTATATTGCTCATATTTCTCAACTCCGATACCCAAAATTTACATACTTTATACCGTTGGAAAGCTAAGAGGATAAACTACAATGTTCAAGAAGACTATTTTGTCTAATATAGCCTAAAGTAACCTAGTTTTCTCCCTAGAGTCAGTACACAATTTTTACCTCTATGAAAACTCGAAATATGAATTGTACACTACAAGATAAAATAAGCACATACACAAGGAAACTTCTTCAGCCCTCAGTTCATTTCTCGATCAAAATGAAGTTCATACATAGCTTTAATTACATATCAACATTTCATCAAAGTCTTAACACAAGTTACAAAATACATTGGATGCTCAAT